>JAUMHQ010000078.1:2427949-2447174 GCA_032361165.1 Enteromius paludinosus
CACCTACATCTTGGATGCCATGGGGGTAAGTAAATAAACATCAAATTTTCATTTTTGGGTGAACTATCCCTTTAAGATAGAATTTCATTCTTGGGTGGAGTATCTCTTTAATTGTGTAGTTAGAATTCAGATATTGATACAAAACACATTATCCTCAAGTACCTTTCCGCTCCCTTCTCTTTGTTTGTGTGTAGTGAGTATCAAGTGAAAAAGCTGCCCCATGGAGTGAGATGCACTAAAGTGATCTCCTGTCCTGAGAAGCAGAGTCCAGACAGCGCCTGCTCTATAGAGTATTCCAGCAGTCGACTCTCAAGCCCCGAACACCCTGGAGAAGGTATTTAAAAAAAAAAACTAAACTAGAAGACTTATACAGTCATTTCAGTAATTGCAATGGGTCCTTGATGATGAGGTAAAGGAATGTATATTTCCACATGTTCGTTGTAGACTCTGAGCCGACTGAGCCATTGAGTGTAGATGGAAACTCATCAGAACTGGATATGGAAGATCTTGATGAGGAAGAGGACGACAGCCTAAAGAAGAATGAGGTTCAGACCCCTGTACCTCAGACCCCAGACCAGGAGGCGTTTCTCAAGAGGCACTTTGCAAACCTGTCAGACCTTAACAACCCTGGTAGGGTGTTTGTACGGTACAAGTTCACAATTTGCTTAAACAATGTTAGTATTAATTCTCATACTCTCTTTCTTCCAGCAGCAAGTCCAACCAGAGTAACTCCAAATATCTCTGACAGCATGTCATCAAAGTTTCTCTCTCAGAACTCTCCTAGCAGGTAAGAAACAGTCGTGCTTTGACCAAACCCCTTCCAATCGTGACCTCTATTTTCAATGATATTTGGGCTTCTGAGGATCAATCATGACCATGCTCTGCCCTTTTTTTATCAGAACTTCATTCCCGTTCTCCTTGAACAAAAACAGTGACATTAAAACCACTAGTGGAGTTGTACGGCCACTAATATCAGAGGTGCGGCCCCTCATGGAGAATAAGAGTCCAAGCAAACAGCAGGAATCCCATGGCACTGAGAGGACAACTGGTCAACGTTTAATCCAGAAGAAACGCACACCCATCATGGACTCCCGCAGACTGATCAGCCCGCTCGCTAAAGCTGCAGCAAGTCACAACAGTTCTGCAGGCATGAGGAAAGCTCAGTCTATCCACAACATCTCCTCAGAGGGTAACTCAACCGTGAACTTGCGCTACTCAATATGGAGTATTTCACATTTAGGTTTTAGGATATGGTTTTGCTGTAGTTACTCCATGTGGTTTGCCTTCTTTACTCACATTAATCCCTTGTTTCCTCTCTCTTCTGTTCAGCTGATGTCGTCCAGACACCCAGTCGTCCTTCTAAGGAAGTCCACCCACAGCCGCAGACTCCAGACCACCAACAGACGCAAAGACCACGGCGTTCCCTTCCTACCGTCCCACTCATCAGCCCAACGACTTCTCTGCCGAAGGACATCACCACACCTACCAAATCCAAATCCCGTTCCTACATGAGTCCTACAACTAGCTCTATGGCCAAGATGTCCCGCTCTGTTTCAGTGGGTGACAACTTGAATGTGGTAGAGCTAGAAGACACAGGATCTTCAGACCTTCGCCGGGGCTCAAGTTCAGACACTTCTAACCTTCAGGGCAACTCCCAAAGCAAGCCCACCACTCCTGTTGCCCAGATTGCATACTCTAATACTTCAGCATCCCCATTTCCAGGCCCCTCCATGCCCCATGCAGCAGTCATACCCATGCTGAGCGCTGGCTCACCTGGAAACCCTTCCTCTAAAGGCCTCCAGGCCAAACTGACTGGCAGTGCTCGACCACTGCTCCATATAGACATTCCCAATCCTCTTCCAGATAAACCCTCGTTATCTTCCCTGTCTCCATGCAGCAAGACCCCCAAACCTGTACAAAAGGAAAAGGAGTCCTCAAGTACAACTCCCTCTTCAAATCCAGGAGCAGTTCACCTGCCCAACAGCATTGTACAATCGGTCACAGCTGTTTGTTTGAGTCCATCTGAAACCCCAGACCTTGAGCTTAGTATGGTACTTGTTCCCAATCAGACCAAGAATTTAACGGAAGATGAACTCCACTCTGACACAGAGCCAAGAAAAGAGAACACCTCCAAGACTGAGTGCTCTCCCATGAGCCGGTGCTGTCTTCTTCAGTCTTCCTCAGGCTCTCAAGATTCAGGTTTGCCGGGACATCAGTTTTCCCTTGTTCCGTCTTCTGTTCTGCTACGACTTGGGCTGTCTAAACACTTCTTTACCAAAGGGCTCTGGCCTCTTTCATCCTCTACCTCCTCCATCACATCCTTCATCTCTTCTTCACCTTCTTCACCCATTAACCATTACCACCTGCAGGGTGAGGCATGCTCCTACTAACACATGCTGTACTGTCTATCCTCTAATCCAGCGGTACTCAACCAGTTAACAGGTCATTTATTTGACACGTTTTTCGCTCACTGAAACATTTTCTATCAATCCAAAAGGATGATCCTCAAAGCATTAACGTGATTACACAAGCAGAACCTTTTGGATTAAACACATGCCTACCGACAAATTATTGCCCTCTTATTTTAGATTTCAGGCCAGGAACAACACAATATTAATCATTTCTAGGGTAGGATTAGGTTAGGGCAGGGGTGTCCACTGTCCTGCAGAGTTGGCTAATCAAACTCTTATTAGCAGGTGTGTTGAG
Source organism: Enteromius paludinosus (assembly GCA_032361165.1). NCBI lineage: Eukaryota > Metazoa > Chordata > Actinopteri > Cypriniformes > Cyprinidae > Enteromius > Enteromius paludinosus. The sequence goes on from JAUMHQ010000078.1 coordinate 2,430,656, forward strand.
GCAAGTTAGAGCTTGCAGGCCATCAGCCCATCGAGGGCTGAGTTTGGACACCTCTGGTTTAGAGCAAGGTCGCCAATCTCTTCTTCACTTTCATGCAGGGTTTAGCTTTATCACACGTGCTTTCAAGTTTCTGGTGATCCTGAAAACCTTGATTAGCTTGTTCAAGTGTGCTTAATTAGGACTACTAGCTAAATTTTGCTGCAAGGGACTTCCTTCAGAGACACAATTGGGTTATGTCAAGGGTATCCGTCTGATTTTACAGCAGGTGACTCTATCAGCGTGATATTTTGACGCTGGAATGCAAATTGTACCCATTTGCAATGTTTTGGGTAGAAGTTGGGTGGGTTTTGTTGTGAAGACCTGGCCACTCTGCAGTAGGGTTAATATTTTGTTAGCGCTTATGTATCAATCTGAAAACTTGCAGTTTGCATGTGTTTTAAACTATTACAGTTTAAACCAAAAATAAAATGCGAAAGAGAATTAATTTCGCTATACTCATTCTGAGAGACTGTTTCTGAGCTCTGTCAGAGAGGCACATGCACATGAAGACTGTGCCAATAGAGTATTGGAGTTAGTTTTGCCTCTTTATAGGCCTTGAACAGTTAAATACACACTCTTGTATGTGTCAGAATTCCTGTCTTTGCAAGGATCCTCTTAAACACTGTAATTTAAGTCTTGTGAAAGCAAACAGCTGATAAAAGGAAACGTGTAACATTACACTGGATCTGGGCAGCTCCTAAAGTGACACCAGTCTAATGATTCCTGTTGCTGTCTTTCATTTTAATCAAAAAGCAATAGAGAGAAAATCTCTCACTGTTCTTGACTAGATAACTTTTGTAACTTTTATAAGAAATATATTTAAATTCACACAGTGAGGAATATGCAGCGTTTTCATACATTTAATTACTTTATACAATGTATGAAGTATGTTTTTTCTTATTCTTATTTGGTCTACTGTAGTTTTTTTCTATTGCTTGTAATAAGTTTTACTTATTTGATTGCTGATTGTTCACAGGTATTTTTTTGTTTTTGTAATATTGATATGGTGACCTTATTTAAAGCAAAAATAACTATATGATTGCCGTGAAATAAAATGAATCGTATTATGATTTTGGTCATATCGCCCACCTCTACTCCAGGAGCAAAACTAAACCTCAAACGACATTTCTACTAACCATTCATTAACCTCTAGTCTTTAGGACAAGGTCCTGCAACAATGCTCTTATGATGAATAATTTCCCTTTGGTTTTAAAGGTTTAAATGAAAAAAATGTGATACATTACTTACCCTCATGTCGTTCCTAACCCGTAAGATCTTTATTCATCTTCGGAACACAAACTAAGATATTTTTGATAAAATCTGAGAGCTATATGACCCCCTGATAATAAGCAACACAACTGAAATGTTCCCAGCTCCAGAAACGTAGTAAATACATCTGAAAAAAATGGGACACCAGTGGCTTAAACTTCAGTTTTGCGATGCTATGAGAATACTTTTTTGCACAAAGAGAACAAAAATACCATAATTTACCATTCTTCTCCCCTGAGCTACTTCTTCTGCCATTTTAGAGAGTATTTCCCATAAGCATAAACAATGCTTACTACATGCTCCTGTTTTACTTAACTGGTTAACTGGAATGTATTTATTACATTTCTGGGATCATTTCAGTTGTATTGCTGTCTATGGAGGGTCAGATAGCTCTCTGATAACATCAAAAGTATCTTAATTTGTGTTCCGAAGATGAACAAAGGTCTTATGGGTTTGGAACAACACGAGGGTGAGTAATCAATGACAGAATTTTCATTTTAGGGTTAACTAACCCTTTGATGTAATGGTTAGGGTTGCTCTTGGTTAACTGGAATGCTGTTCCAGGAACAATCAATGACGTTAGTCCATGTTATATTTCTGTAATAACTTGTGTTGAGTACCACTGCACAAAATTATTTTCAATGCCTTGTAGTTCTCAGATTTAATGCTCAGTCAAAATGTTATGTTTTTGTTGCTCAGCTCATTTCAAGACACAGTATGACTCTAACAGAGCTTGGTTTCTCCTTCGCAGACACATCTCTCAGTATGGATTCTTGCAGGCTGGTTGCCAATGAATTGCAGAGCAGTTTTAAAAGAGCCTCCCACCTCTACAAAATGGTAGGTTATCACTTGGCCACATTCACATGTAATTGTAGAGTAGGCTGCGCTTCAGCCCACACGTCTGCCTAAAACTGTTTTGTGCGGGCGACTTGGATCTAACTCTGCATATGTGTGTGCGCTCCTGTAGCTAAGCAACTCCAGCGACTCCAGCGAGGAGCAGCAGGAGATGGCACATGTGCTGGCCGAAGCATTCGAGGCGATGAGAGATGAGCTGAATTGCCTGCCACCACGCACTCCTTCAAGATCTCCCAGCACTTGCACTGTGCGCACATTAGCTAACAGAGATGCAACATTAGGTGACGACAGGACACTTGCCCTTTTAGAACAGTACTCCAGACTGCTGCTCAGCGCAGTGGAGAAGAGGATGGACAACAAAACTTGATTCCTACATGCGCTGTGGCTGCAACAGGATACCAAGCCATGAGACTGCAAAGCAGACTCTTTTAAATAGCGAGGAGCTTTTAATAAAGAGAGAATTCCACTTTCCTACCTCCCTGTTTAGCATGCTACTATAGCAGCAACACACCCCTGACTTTTCTCACATTTTTGCAAAATGCTGTGCCCTGCTACTAAAAATGCATCCAGAACATTTGGCCATTGCAACTTTTGAATGACCTACACGGCATCAGGGAGAGTAATTGATTATACGGTTTTGTTCACTTCACGGTACAGCAGAATTAATTCAGTGCTTATCGTCTTACAAGACGAATAAGCAATTTTATATGGATACTAAACAAACTTGTTGAGAGGAATCTCCCGCAATTTATTAGAATGATTTTTTTTTCTTCAGAAATTCTCAGTGCTCTCTTTCAAAGGGACCGGTATCCCTGGAAGTCTTAGCAAGGCGTATTTGTCTGGCTTTTTCCTTTTTTATTATGGAATGGTTTTTATACTGTATGTTGTGTTTGTGCTGATACTCTCAAGTTGAATTGGGATGTTGGGGTTCATATTTATTCTCATGTGATAGGTCAATGAGTCGCACGGAGGCTCTTCAACGTTTGTTTGTTGTATAGTGTCGATGCCCAGCGGTTGGGTGCCAGAGAAAAAGTGGAGGCAATTTGAAGGATGATTTTGTATTTTATTTGCAGGACTTTTTTGTACTTGAATGGTAACTCTCATGGATACGGGTGCCTTAATTTTGACCAGCAATTTGCTTGAAGGAATGAATCTGGCATTTGTAATTCAAGCAGGTTTTTCAAAATAATCAGTGATATTTGGATGTTGTCCACCTCTAATTGATTCATTCTAGGTTGCAGATTGTGACAAAAACAAAACTGCCATAAAAAAACACTGAACTTGATAGAGTTGCAATAGCCAAGTAGATGAGGTTTTGTGCACAAATTATGAAAACGGTTTACAGATTTTACAGAACTTACCCTTAATCCTGAAAAACATTTTTACAGAAAAACCTGTTTTCCAATTATGACTTCTTAAAGGTGTTTTACTGTTGTGATGTGCTCTGTTACCTTCCCGAGAGCTAAACAAAACAGTCACTCTGTATTCCAGTCTTTCCCACAATCCATTGCTTCTTAGGTTGAGGTGTTGCCTCTGTCCTCTGCTTGAAACAACTCCTTTTTTTTCTGTGATAATATTGATAATGTACAGTAATGGCACTATTTTTTTTGTCATTAAGCTTAATTCAAAATGATGGCGTAATATGTTAAGTGTACTGTAACCTCTTATATAGATGGACCTGCACATATTTTATAGTGTCCTTCTACTTAAACAAGTCCAAGCTAAAGCCAGGGAAACACTGTACGATTTTGAAGTCTTCAGTCGCTGACAATGACAAGCTATTTGTGAATGAAAATGGCAGCATGTGAATGCCTAGTGGATGCCATCAGTGGTGACCAAAGGTCATGAAAAATACATGGCTTTTTCTCACTGGTGTCATATTGTAAAATCTGACAAAAAATAAATAAATTTGCACAGTGTACACCCAGCTTAAGTCAACACTGCAACTAGTTCAGCTGCAACTTGCCTGGTGTCTGAGATGCATCAATGGACCACGAAACCAGTCAAGGGTCAATTTCTCAAAACTGATATTTTTACAACACATAAAAGCTGAATAAATAAACTTTCCATTGATATATCGTTTGAGACACAACTATTTGAAAATCTTGAATTTGAGGAAGCAAAAAAATCTAAATATTGAGGAAATCACCTTTAAAGTTGACTGGTTTTGTAGTCCAGAGTCACAAATTGTATTTATTGACTTAATACATTGTTCCACCTGTCACATTGACTTGAACTTTTGGTACAAATGTATTAACAATGAAAGTTGCTAAATGTGCAAGTGTAACAACAATGCAAATTTTTACTCAACTGTTACACACCCCTTTTCACCAATGGCAGATTGCACTGGCGGCCTTATAGTAAAATAGATTTATGTACACACATTGTATGCAACTCTTATTTTCCATCTCATGACAAGTGCTATGGCTTTAAGCAGGACTGAAAATGCATGAGATGAAAAAATGATATATAATGTAGGCCCAAACGGATTTGATTTAGCTAGCTAGTGGGCTGGCGATGTAGCGGAAGTCAAGAGCGTACAGTAGGACTGCATCAGTAGCATGAATACAATACATATGCATGAAGAAAGGCAGAATTTAGGGTTGGCTCGCTCCCTGAACTAGAATGCATGGTTGTATGCTTGACCTGCTCCTCATGAACAATCATGCAAACCTTCTGCTTTCAGCGCTATCTCTGTGGTGACCAGCTCGGCTTTCATCTAACCTATAGGCAATTGATCAAGATGTATTCTAGCATTACAGATGGACCAGTGCTCTTTAAGACCGTTTCTTTTTGGAAACTTGTGACTTTGTCTTACCTTTTGCTCCAAACCGAAGTCAAGTGTTTCTATTCTCAGTGTTTCTACAATCTGTCACCTGAAATCTCTTTCTCAGAGAAGTCAAACAAATAAAACTGTATTTATTACATGTTAAACCATTGTTGTTTATTGCAATATATATTCCATATCAGGAAAAATGTTCATGCATATCTCTTCACATGTAAAGCCAGCAGCAGATGTTGATAACCGATGTTATCCACCAAATGAACAGTCTCACAGTGGTCCAGCAGCATTCGTCAAGGACTCCACAAGCTGGAAGTAATTGTACTTGATGTCATATTCCATGTCATACCAGAAATTCACTGTCAAGACAAAAAGAGCAGTTTCATTCATGATTCACGCCAAGTTGGTATTGTTTGCAATTTTATTGCCGGTCACATCACCAACCCGCTATGCAGCCGTGAGACTGTCTAACGTGGTGAAACCACAGGGAGGGCAGGTACAACATCTCTCCAGCTTTCACGGTGCAGAGCAGAGGTTTAGCCAGCCTGTAAGACGGATATCGCTCATAATCTGGGTTCAGGGGGTCTAGAGGGATCCAGGGAACCTGAAAGATTATAAATATTTAAAAATGCATTTATAACATGCATAATCATGAATTCATGTCAAATATACCATTGCATTTTAAATAAGCATTTCTAAATTATATGAACTGACTTTGGTTGAATCTTCCTCGTCCACTATTTCAAAGTTGCCATCTTCTTTCTGTCTGTATGTCGCTGGCTGGTAGAGCTCTATGTTGAATGAGGAAATGATACACAAGGCCAACAGGTAGTCCCGAATTAAAAAGCATTTAGTTTTCAAATACCTGGATAAAGAAACAGCTTCTTACCATACGGTATGAAAGGTCTATCAGTCGGAGGTAGCAAAATAAACTCTTTCTGTCCAGAGATCACACAGTACAGGTTCTCGTAATGATCTTTATGCACTATAGAGGAAAAATGATGTTTGCTCACAAAAATGATTTTTGACTACATTGTCCACAACAATATTTAAAGGCCTGTGGATACATGGATAAGGTTGCATAAGTATTATAATTTTTTTTTACTCACAATTTCTACCCAATAACATATTTTAGAGCCTGGCCTAACTAGGAAAAAAATTATATTCATTATTATTTTATTGATTTACATTACTTTTACATATCAAGAATTCATACTTTAAAAATGAGGCTTCCACACATGAGACCAAAAGAAATCTCCCAAGGGTCAGTTTTTGAAATTGAGTTTTTTTCTTTTTACGTGAAAGCTGAATAAATAAGTTTTCCACTGATGATTTTTAGGATTTGATACAACTATTTATAAATCTGAGGGTGCAAAAAAACATTCAAATTATTGAGAAAATCGCCTTTAAAGTTTTCCAAATGAAGTTATTTGCAATACATATTACTAATCAAAAATTACACTCATAAAATATCTTCATGGATCATGATCTTTCCCTTTATCCTAATGATTCTGGCATTAAAAGTGTCTCATTTTGACCTATGCAATGTAATGTTGTCTATTGCTAAAATATCCCAGTGCATTTGTTGAGGGAGTGAATTTAATATTTTTGTTGTTTTAGCTAATGTTAATGTTCAATTTGGTCCACTGCTTTAAAGTTTACAATATTTTACATTAACGAACAAACGAAGACAAACTCACGGGATGTCACAGCGGTTTCCTCCCCAAGCCAGAAATTTACAGCATCAGGCTGTTTTCCTAAATGATAAAAATTATCCTTTATCCTATCAAAGGTACATTCAGGTAGATACTGAATGGAAAATGTGTGGATTTACCAAGAGCTTCACTCATCCAGGGGATGTGAGTCTGTACGTCTCCCGTCAGCTCCGGTAACTCCTCAGTCAGATTTGAGCATTGCTTCTGAACATAAAACACACCACTGCTCTTCACCTTCCTCTCAACGATATCCAGCAGAGAGCTGAAGGTCATCGGGCGCTCCTCTGGCATCACAAAGCGATCCCCGTTCACGGCATCTGCATATCCGTTTGGGGTGACAGCCACGCTGATGACTTTGGATCCCACTTTCTCTCTGTGCAAATATGATAAAAAAAAAAAAAAATGAGTTAAAAATTTTTAAGGAGTAAACTTTCAGGCTGATCTGATCGTCAGATTGGCTCACCTGAGATATGTAGGGTTCCATTTAGACAAAGCTGGCCAATCACTGAAGGCATTGCGAATGATGCAGGGCTTGTTTGGACCAATCCAGTCACGGTAAAACTGAAGTGGAGAGAGGGGCCTATCCAGGTATGGCACTGCATCATTGAGATAAAGCTCTGAAGAAGAAAAGACAACAATATCACTGATATAAGTCTTCACAAGTATTTCTGCAAAAAAGCCTTGCTCATGTTTTTAATGCCATGCAAAAAAAAAAAAAGAAATTCCTAACATTTAAGCCTCATTTTATATACAACTTTATATGTTATGGTGCTGAAGATTTTTTTTTTTATTGCACCAAAATATGTAATTTAACATAACAAATGACAACTAAATCGTGTAAATATTCAATTCCACTATCTTTCGCCTGTCTGTTTTTTTTTTATCGTTATATAAATGATTACTGTAAATGTTCAAAAGTCAATAGTCAGTAAGTGAACTCACCCTGAGCTTCTTGAGGAAAATGTCTCAAGCATTCTTTAATTGCATCCATAACACTATCCACATGTTGTTGTTTTTTTATAAAACTAATAACAGTTACTGACTGGTAATTTTTAATATACCATCGTCAGCTTATAATACTCATAATATACTTTCTTCCCATGCATGCCATCCTATTCATAATATACAATGAACTATTAATGTTTTAAAATACGTAGAGACAGCTCACATGCACTCTTCACATGTTGCGTAATGTTATGACGTCTGTCTTCCGCTCATGCGCAAAAGTGACTGTTTACAGCGTTGTGTCTGTCTCCCTCTACTGGCCGGAGACTGCACTTCAGGAAAATGTTTTTTTTTTTTTTTTTTGATAACGTTGAGTTATTTATTCATGCATCATTTATTAAATATTATTCATTTTATATAATATTTATTTTATTTCGTAACAATTTTTTGGAGTTCACTAAAGAGAACTCACTCGTTAGTTTTGATGACATGATTTGTCACGCCTCTGTGAGTAACTTCACACTTGACGCCAATTAAATCACATCCACAGGTAAAGTTACAGCACTGTTATTGAGACTAGGAGACTTTTGCAAATCTTTTTTTCTTCCAATGGACCTTAAGGAACATGGATGAGGAGGCAGCTCTCGAAAATTACTTTGACCAGACTATTGCTGTAAGTTGTGAAATAAATAGCTGAAATGCCATGTCAAATAATGTCTTTGTTAGTTGAAAACATAATCATCATCTTATCGAGATGCAAGCAATGCTACATGCATCTTATAACGCATGTTAATGTTAATTATAAATAAGAAAATCAAGAGGAAATATAAAATCTCTCTACATTTGAAACCTTACTACATAAATGGACAGTCGACCAATTAATAAAATCAAATATTTAAAATTAAATGACAACACGACTAAAATATTGCCGTATAGTTTAAATAGTTAACAATGCAATTGTTTTTAATGAATGTCCTTGTCGTTTACATATTTATTTATTTGGAAGTTTGTTTCCATCGAACAATATATGGTGCTTTCAATTTATATTGATTGAGGTGATAAGTCTATAATGTATCTTTTCTGTTGTTGTTCTCCTAAGGGTTCATCTGATTACATCTTTAAGGAGGATCTGGGCCTACAGGGTCCAGCTCCACAGCTCCAAGATTCCACTTACCTATCCTCTTTAACCTCTCAAGGAAAAGATCTCACTGAGGACTTGGACCTGAGCTTCTTACCAGATGAACTGGGCACTCAAGATGAGCCGTCACAGGCTGAGAATCCCAGCAGGAATGAGGACAGCGGCATTTACCTCGACTGTCCTTCGAGAGAGCCTACAGAGGCAGATACCGACACCAGTAATTCTGCACAAAACGCCTCGCAGTTCAATCTCCCGATGACTCCCATGACCCCTATGACACCCATGACCCCAGTGGCAGAGAGTTCAGGCATCATCCCACAATTACAGTAAGGCATTTAATGGGGTGAAAATGTAATTCTTTTTAACATCTTACGGTTTCATAGAGGCCCAGAACTTTATTTCACACATTGCTGCTTCTTTATTGGGTTCCATGAAGAACATTTTTAACACCTGTCCAAAACTTTTTTTATAATGGGAAAAGATTTGATTGCACAATAGTCAACGTTTGAAGTGTATCAAAACCTTATCATAAAATGCATTCTTGTCTTTGGACAACTTTTTTGATCCACTTAAAAGTGTAAAAGTGCTTGTAAAGTGCTTTAACTGATTTAAGTAAACCAAATGTCTGCTGTAAGTTAGTTACATTAGAATACAAGTATAGAGTGATTGCTTTTAAACCATCAGCCATTGCATCCTAATTTACATACTGCATTTCCATACCTGTTTTTGATCATACACAGGAATATTGTATCAACAGTGAATCTGGCTTGCCCTCTGAATCTCAAATCCATTGCACTCCAAGCTCGAAATGCTGAATACAACCCAAAGGTACTTTTCTACAGTGCTAAATCATAGACAAAACACACATTTGTATAGCTTTTTTTAAAGGAAAAGTTTTGTCGTCATTTATTCTGCAAGCTGCTGACATAAAGATATGTAAAAATAAATGACAGAGTTTCCATTTTGGGGGGAACTCTTTCTTTAACTTTGTGTTTTGGGTCCATTTTTTTGTCTATTTGCATATATGTATAGCGTTTTGCTGCTGTTATAATGAGGATCCGTGAACCAAGAACTACTGCTCTCATATTCAGCTCTGGGAAAATGGTCTGCACTGGAGCCAAAAGGTATACATAATATATATATATATATATATATATATATATATTCAGAACTCTATCTGTAATGCTTTAGGGTAGCACAACTGTAAAATAGATCAACTTAGCTCTATGTTAGTCTCACATGTGTCTTTTACCCTATATTTGCCTTTCCCTTTTGTTTATCTTTCCAAGCAGTGAGGAGCAATCTCGCCTTGCTGCACGGAAATATGCCCGGGTGGTACAGAAACTCGGTTTCCCTGCCAAATTCCTTGACTTCAAAATCCAAAACATGGTTGGAAGTTGTGACGTCTGCTTTCCGATCCGCTTAGAAGGCCTGGTCCTCACTCACCAGCAGTTCAGCAGGTCTGGACAGGCGTCTGTCTGCCTGTCATAAGAGTTTGATGGTTACTGGCCCTCAATATAAGTGGCCGTGTAACATCTGTCTTTAACCATTGTGCCCTCCAGCTATGAGCCAGAGTTGTTTCCTGGATTGATATATCGCATGGTGAAGCCACGGATTGTGCTGCTGATTTTTGTGTCTGGAAAAGTTGTGCTCACAGGTATAGTTGATAAATAGTCACCCTCCACTATTTGGAAATATTTAGCATTACATGATGAATTGCTCACTAATGGATCACATCAATTAAAATATGTTTATAGGAAACAAATCTAATCATAAGCAAATGTTTAGGGAACTATTCCAAGTATTGCATCGAATTTGTTTTGTTGTTATGATTTTTAGGTGCGAAAGAGCGGTCAGAGATCTATGAAGCCTTTGAAAATATCTACCCCATCCTGAAAGGGTTCAGGAAGCAGTAGAAATGCTGCACTTACTCATGTGCTGCATGGGAATATTTGCCTATAACGATGTGCCTCATATCCATATATGAGTGGTGCTTAAAAGGTTTGAATGCATTAATTAAATCAAATCTTTTGTTAGTGTGCTATGTTTAATGTCTTTATGTTAATTTTTATGTGTTGTCTACATTAGTGAGGGCTGCTGAAATGGCAGCATTCCAGAGGTTACTGTGCACAGTAAATGTTTTGTTAAAATATTCAGCTTTGCCTTATGTGGGCTCTCATGTGGAGACATGACCACTTGGGTTATGGCTATGTTTTGTCCCTTTTGTACATGTTAAACTGCTACCTGCTTATGCAGGCAAATAAACGTTGAAGACCTCAACTGAAATGAAATGAAGCTTTATTTCTCATTCTCTTTTTATATATTTTGTGAAATGCACGCCAATATTCTTAACTTGCATCATTTATTTTTTCAGTTTGCATTTGGGTTTGTTTTCATATCCAAGAATCAAATGTAAAAAATATGAAAACGTAAGGCGACTTACTGTTTAACAAAACATTTTTACAATATCAAAATGGTATATGGTATTCAGAAGCATAGTTACCACTGTACTTTTTTGTAAGACGCCTGGTAATACGCCCCCCACCACACACAAACACAAACACACACACACACGTGACAAAATATACACAAACAACATACGTCACGTGGTGCGTAGGGCAGACAGCCATAGCACTCATAGAGACCTTAGGACCAGAACTACTGGTTATGTTTTCATATTTCCAACCACAGATCATGTAAATCTCACAGTGACCGTTTCTAAGGGACTTCTGTTCTCAATAGAGCCTGTGTCATCATGGCTTGTCCCTTATCAGGCGAACCCCGGGCTTTGGGGCCTGGTGAAGATCATCCAGAGTCTGCATCCGAGACAGGGGCGCCCATTCGACCCCAGCCGCCTCAGCAGCACCTTCAGCCGGCGTGTGCGAACGCTGCTGCCGCGGTCATGGTGGAGGCTCTGGATGATGCAGAGGGTCTCTTTGTAGCCGTGGAGAGGTGTCCGCTGTGCAACACTGCCAGACGCAGACTGACCTGCGCTCGATGCATTCAAAACGGCGATTTTGTGTATTTTGACGGGAGAAATCCAGAGAGGTGTGTTTTGACCTATTTTTGTATTAGTATAAGGTGACACTGTATGCTCACGCAGACATGCAAACTGTTTTCAGGGTTGCCGCGTTGTTTCACATCTATTTAAGCTTAAGTTCTCCATGAATTTGAAGAGTTTCTGGCTTTTATATGCGTTTTGTGAACACGCTAAATAAAATATTGCTAATTCATGGCCCTCGAATCGAATGCTAAGTTGCTAACTGCTAACTCTGTAAACAAACTGTGACAACGAAGACGTTTGCGTTTTCGCGTTCTCGTTCTTTTCTTGTCACAAGTCAGTGACTTGGTTATTAAAATGCATCATTAAAAGTGTTGTTATGGCTTTTTTTAGCTTTGTAAAGAAACTTTGTGGCAGTTTTTGATATGACCACGTATTGACCTGGTTAGCGGTTAGCTTTAGCTGAGTTATATTGCTAAACGTAACAATATCATAATTATTATGTTTCTATGTGTGTTTATGTATAGCAAATGAAGCGTGTATTACTCGCTATATTGTTTTCTGCCACCAGGTACTCAGAAAAGCTTGAAAGACTACAAAAGCTTAAGAATGAAAAGGAGAATCTTCAACAAAGGTAGTATATCAGCATTGTGTGATGCATAAATTAATATTATGCACAAATAACACCCAGTCTTTTGTTTCAGAGTCATCATAGCCATGGACAAGAAGGTCCAGGCAGACCAGCTTGTAAGTATTTTTGTGCATGTTTTGTGCTTGATTTTTAAAGTTAAAATATGAGAAAATCTATGAGCCTGTTTTATGAAAGTTCTCACAATCATGGTTTTGTATTTTGTTTAACACAGAGGTGGAAAATCATGTCATGCAAGATGAAAATCCAGCAACTCAAAGAGGCTATCGGCACCGGCAATGAAGAAGTGAAGAGTGGTGAGTGTAACAGCAAAAACCGATCCCATCAGAAAAGTGAAAACATGCATAACTCTCTACTATGTGAGTTTTTTCTTGATTGATTGTTCTTTCAATAGAAAACAATTTGTTGTCTTGGATTTTTCTTCTTCTTCACCTTAGGGAGGGAGCTGTCATTGCGTTCCCAGGAGGAAGGGCAGCGGCTGCAGCGCAGGGCCAGCCGACACCAGGAAAAGAGGGACAAAATTAAGCGCCATAACCAACGTCTAGGTGAACTCTTGGAGAAGAGATGCAAAGAGCTGCAGGGGAGGCTGGAGGTCCTGGCTGAAGTGCGGAGAGATCACATTCTGGAGCTCACCAGGCACATCTTCAACATCCAGGAGGAGAAGCAGGGCAGCAGGTCAGAGCAGATAAGATGACTATAAATATATACTATAATAAATATATTCTAATCCATTTTAGAATAGTCAACTAGTGTAGATTTCATGTGAAAAGAAACATGTGGAGGTTGACAGTAAAGACAATAAAAAAACAAAACAAAAAAAACAATTCAAGTCATTTGAAGGTTTTGTGAGATGGAGTAATGGCTGCCATCACCAGAATAAAAATCATTTGTAATACTTTCATTTTAAAATTTGTTGCACGTTATTATTGCAAATACATGAAGTGGTTATTTTAAGTTGTAATAACATTTCACAATGCTACTTTTTTGTTTTGATCAAATAATGCAGCATTGTTGAGCATAAGAGACTTTAATTTTCCCTCCACCTGGTATGCCAACCATAATCATACTGAATAATTGCTTATGAATGTGCTCTTTGGTTTAACTACTTGCACCAGGGATACTCTTTGAGTAGTTAGCTTATCATTATGGCATTGATAAATGAGCATGATGAACTAATCTCGTTTGGCTGGTTTTGAGCATATTAATAATAATAAACATGCTTTATGATGAATAAAGCATAGTGCATCATCTAAAGTGTTTCTGCCCTGCAGGGACCCAGCAGAGGCTGAGAATGACCTTGCTCTAACCTCCAGCACCGTCAGTGAACTGGCAGAGGCGAGGCGAATCACCTACAGCTCAGGCCGCTGGATCTGGGACGATCAGAACGGAGAGACAAGCATCAGTATCACCGGGCCACACGTCACACTTCCCAGTAATGGAGACTGCTCAGCCTATTACAGCTGGGTGGAGGAGAAGAGTGGAAATCAGGGGCCAGGTACAGAACTTGTGGGTAATTACTGTACCTGGCTCTCAAAACATTAAATTCATTTTAGAGTTATAATAAAAGAGTTTAGAGTTTTTCAACTTATTTACCATGGAAATAGTTAGAACACCAACCAACCAACCAATTGACCTACTGGTACCTACTGTAAATTAATTTAATCGTTCCCTATGATACATGAACATTGTTGATTCGGGATGTTGTTATCATCCGCAGTCGTGATGACCGACTGTTATATGAAACTTCTACTGCTTGCATGGTGATCTGTAAACCCTTGTTTCGGGTTATTCACCGCACTTATTTTTATATATTTCATACATAACTCCATGGAATATTTAATTCCCCATTTGATGGCCTACAGTGTCCAAAAGTCAGCAAAAACTTAGTTGGATAAGATTTTCACGCTGCACTTGTCATTGTAAAACTCCATTTGTTTGTCCGAGCAACAGTGACTAAGGGGGGCGGGGCTTACCGGTATGTCAATTGTCATTTCTCAGTGCAGTTATAGTTAACCAAAGTTAACATCTTTTCAGAATGCAGTCTATTAAATTTTAATGCTTTCTGTTCCTCCTTAAAGGAAAGAAAATATTTAACAAATCCATGTCACATAATCGTTGTTTTTTTTTTTTTTGTATAGAGCTGGACCACATCAACCCGGCACACACCATCAGTGCCGCTCTCTGCTATGCTACACAGCTCATCAATATCCTGTCTCATATTCTTGATGTCAACCTTCCCAAAAAATTGTGCAACAGGTTACAGCTGCATGTTTATGATCTATCATAGTTTTTATTTGTATTTTGAAAGTTTTTTTCATTTTGACTGAAATATGACTTAAATGTCCTGTATTCCGTCTTGCCTTTTCTACAGTGAGTTCTGCGGTGATAATCTGACCCGTTACAGATTCACCCGTGCCGTAAACAAACTCAACACAAACATCCTGCACCTCTGCTTTTCGCAGGTAAATTCTTCTCTGAACTGAGACCGCTCTGATCTGAGACTTCATATTCTGATCTCACACCTCATGTTTATGTTCGATTCTTAGCATGTCGACAGCGAGCTGCTTCATCCTCACCACACTTTGAGGAACATAATGTTTCTGGTGTCTCCAGCAAACAATAAACTTGGCAGGTGAGAAATTACATTGTCCTGTTCCTTAGTGAAACAATTTACTTTTATTTTGTCTATGATGTATGTTAGCGCCCATTATTTATGGTCCTAACAACTTCCAATAGATAAAATCAATTGTTGATAATGTTTTAAACTGTAGTAATAACAAAACAAAACTGCAGACCTTTTGAATGGTAGTATAAGTAAGTCATATAATGTGTTGCAAACATTTCCACTCTTGTTCACTAGAACCGGGCCATTTGAGGTGAGCGCTGACTTGGAAGACTCTATGGAGTTTGTGGAACCAGAGGCTGCTGGACCAGCGGAGGAGAGCGGAGATGAGGCTGTGACGGATGAAGAAACAGACTTGGGCACAGACTGGGAGACGGTTCCGAGCCCTCGATTCTGTGACATCCCTTCCCAGCCTATGGATCTTTCCCAGAGCGGCATGCAGGCGTCCCAGCCAGTTGGCAACACTGGGGGCATGATCTCCTCTGCGGCTGCATCCGTCACGTCCTGGTTCCGCGCCTACACCGGGCAGCGCTGAGATCCGGTGGATGTGGGGGTGGTTCAGCTGGTTAGATCTATGCAAACACCCCATTACTGTCATCTCCACTTATGTCAGCTTGGCCATTGGGAGAAACAAAGGGAAGTTTCGTCTGACTGCTCATACTGAAAAAATGCGTGCTAGAAACCAGAGTGAAGCATGCGATCTTTAGAAACAACTCTCGTGTGGTTTTATTGCAGGACGGAAGAGTGTTGTGAACTACTTTTGCATTTCTGATCTTTTGTAGCTCACATTATACTGTAGACACCAGTCAACGTTATCCAGTGTACATTGCCAAATATTTTTATTTGCTCATCGGTGCAGGAATTGTACATTCAAAGCGTCGCTTGGACAGACTTTGCTTTTAGAGTTTGATGGATTGCACCTTTTCACCAGCTCTTCAAAGAACCTTACTGTGTAAATGTTGCTGGACTTGTCTGAGAGAATGGCAGATATTATCGGCGTGTCTTGTTTTATTAGATTATGAATTTACAAGAGGAATTGTATTTTATGGACTAGTAATTATTTTCGCTCCATAATTCCTCAACCAATGCAGACTGCTTTGGGCAGAAATATCCTGCTTTGATATCCGTTGGGAGAGAGGCTGGCTGTCTATTTGCTAAATATGTACAAGTTTATTTTTTCAACATCTTTGGTTGTTTGGAAAAAAAAACATATTTACTAAGTTACATTGTAGAAATGTTTTATTTGTATTAGCAGTCTTCTGCAATTAAACAGAATACCTCTCTGAAATGCAATAGGCAATGAAGCATTATTCCTGTATACAGACTTTAAAAATTATGTATATATATGTATATATGTGTATATATGTGTATATATATATGTATTAGTGGTGGGCCGTTATCGGCGTTAACGACTCTTATTGCGCGATAAAAAAATATCGCCGTTAATCTATTGACAAAGTTGGGTTGGAGTCTATACGGTGACTTTCACCTTTAGTGCGGATG
>JAUMHQ010000078.1:2447274-2482289 GCA_032361165.1 Enteromius paludinosus
GTCCCGTCTGAATAAGGCTACAGTGTAATTCGGCTATACATCCGCACTAAAGGTGAAAGTCACCATAGCTTGTAGTACAGACTCCAAACCAACTTTGTCGGTAGATTAACGGCGATAATTTTTTTTATCGCGCGATAAGAGTCTCGCGTTAACGCAGTGCGTTAACGCCGATAACGGCCCACCACTAATATATATATATATATATATATGTATATTTATGGTCTCAGTTCCATTATATTTCTACTCTCCTTCAAAACATGAAAGCAAAAGACAAGTTGACACATTTCAAACCCTAGGATCTGCACAGTGGACATATTTGATATATTTAAAAGTTATGAGTTTAGAAGTGTTTATGGGAAGTTAAACATGCACCCAATATTAAAAAAGTGAATAGCGTTTATGACAAAATATTTAATTGAAGATTCAGGAAAAATGGTTTGTATCAATGATCAGAGTATGCACTGTGTTGAGACAAGCTGAACATTATTAGTTTGAGGTATTTTTTATTTAGCAGAATATCTAATGCATAGGGTTTTTCTATTATTGGTAACAACTTTAGTGATATTACAATTCATACCAACACCAAAAAGGTTTTTTAAAAAACATAATTTGAAAGGACTGACCAAGGAGGGCAGTTTTAAACAATTTACTGCCAGCTAATTTTAATCCAAGTTTTGACCCATTTATTCTCCACTGGAGACCAGATGTTTTAATGCTCAGTAACCTCTTCCACTCAGCAATGTGCGCTTAAAACATTACATCCACTAGCGTTCATTTAAGTTAAGTATAGATCCAAAGTTTGGAAATTAAATCCCAGTTAGGATTAATGTGGATTTTTAATAGATTTAAATACTACAAGTTCTAATGTCCAAAAGAAATACATAACTTGTATTTAACCGACCGTGCTTACACTAATCTAATAGAAAGGCATAATTTAATTTTGCTGTGTAAGCTTATAAGAGAAAAAAGGATAAAGAGAGCAGAACATTGGTTACAAATTCTCCAAGATATACTTTATTGAAGTAAAATGCCTTAACAGGCAGAACACAGCAATGTCATTAACAATAGTTTTTAAAAATCTGACACTTTGGAAAACAGTAAATTGCAATGAATTTTTTTTTTTTCAGATGGTGTTCAGTTATTCACTGTCAACATGGAGATACTCTCTTCCCACATTCAAATGTTTCCTGTCAAGAAACAACACATCATACAAGGGAGATATCAATACTTAAAATTTGAGAAGAATATGCTATCCGTTCACAGGGGTTTATCATGAGTCCAACTGCAGAACAAGCGCGACCATTTCACGTAGATATCTATATACACAAAAAGATAGCATAAAAAGAACAAGGCAACTTACCCCATATTAAGATTAAATGCATTTCACGCCACACTCGTGCCATCATTCATCACCCTGTTATGATATATAAAGGAATCTGTGCTATGTACAATGTAAACATCTGGGCTCAGAACAATCTGAAAAAGTCAATCCCATCAGGTCGCGAAGTCATTTCGCCACCTAACATCCCAGGACTTTTTAGCGGTACTACGAGATGATAACGGGAGAAGGGGAAATGGAGCAAACGCGTCAGTAACTCACTGTGCCCTTGTTTAAAGATTCCCTACTGGCCAATGAGTTAATCACGTATGCAAGAACGATGTAAATGTAAATGTTCAAAAACGTTGCAGCCTAAGTCAACATCAGTGCAGGAAATACAGTCAGGGTGTGTTATGAATTCAGCAAAGAAAAAGAATGGTGGTTGAACTGAAAAAATAAGTTAGTCGTTAATGCTTACTCGAAGTAAAAATCATCAAGCAGTACCCAGATAGAACTCTGCAAAATTCAATCTTTAAAGGTTAAAGTGCAGAACAACATTAAGGACCTGAGGGGGGAATTAGATATTGGTTGGCAGAGAGGAAGTTCAAAGACCCAGCAATTCTTATTAGTTTCAGCAACCTGGTTGTAAGCACTATACATTAAAAGCGCACATGCTCATTGTTAACACACAGCCCATTCACACTAGCTACTCTCACTTATACACAGGCCTCAGAAATAAAAATCACACACTGCAGCAGTCTTTCTGGCACACTACAGATCCTCATCAGTGTCCCTGCTTTTCTTGTAAATTGGCATGTTGATGCTGTGAAAGGCAGGGACCCAGCGGTTGTCGTGAAGTCCCACATTGCAACCAGGTGTGTCTTTGTGAGATCTGCGGCAGCACATCCAGTAGCCCGGGCCATATGGTAGTGCCTGGCAGTAGGGCTTATGATGCCAACGGCAGAGCGAAACGTCACCACGGTCATACCGCTTCTTGCACTGCTTGCAGGGATCGTCTTTGTAGCGTGGATCACTCACCCAACGAGAGTCCGCCGGCCGTACGTTGTAACTCTCAATGATAAATTTGAAGTAATGGCAGGTGCACTTGAGGGCAGCCAGGCTCTCAGTAGGCAGCAAGCAGAAGATCTTTACAATGATGTGATGCGGCAGGAAAGCCATGTACTGCTGAGGCTCCAGAAGCAGCTGGATCTTGAAGCGAGTTTCAAGAAATTCATGAGACACTAGGCGGCGTAATGGAAAAGGCACGGGCTCCTGACTAACTATCCAAGTCTCTCCTCTCCCGGTCTCCTCAAAGGTTTGATGATTTTGGTCAGCCACAAGCACATCCTTGATCTCCTCTCTGAAAGACACTGAAGTGTCGATAGAAAGCTCAAGGTCCTGGATGTGAGAAGGCTCTTTGTTCGGTGATCTGCCCTTTGATGGGGAGGGAAGGTGATGCTCCTTCAGAGACTGAAGAGAAGATTTGGCAAAGAACAACATGCCTGGTATCGGTTCCTCACCGCACTTTGAGATGGCATTCTTTGGTGAGGACTGCAGAGTCTCAACAGCTGTGCTAGTTTCCACTCTGGAGATACAAGAACGTTGTACATCCTGGAGTGCGCAGGTGTCAAGACCACACTGCGAGATCTCTATCGATTCAAGGGTCTTAGGTGGGGAACTCAGTTTGTCTAAATCACTATCCAGTTGCTGTGGGACACTCTCAACATTAGAGTCCAGAGGGACAGAAGGTGACACTGGTTGAGAAGGCAGCGGGTAGGGTTCTGACCCTGCCAGAAGCACACGCCCCACCTTCCTCCGTAAGCTATTGTTTCGCGAGAGGTCCCCTCCACCTTCCCGGAGGCTTTGTCTGCTCAGGCACTGCGACTCCAACTTGGCCACCATATCCAAAACTCGAACAGACTCTCCGTCCTCTTCCTGGACCTCCAGCTTTTCTGCAACCTTGGACTGCTGCTCTGCAGGCTGAGGGATGGTTCCAACTTTGGATAAAGTGATGGTGCTGGTACTGCGTAAGGATGGGACTTTGGAGCTCACCTGTTGGTCGCTGGCTCTTTGCTCCAAGTATGCCACCATCTCCACCACAGAAAGTGTCTTTTCATCTTCTCCCTCTGTCCTGACTGCATCATCTGCATCTTCTTTGAAAGGATCGATGTTCTCATTGAGGGTCTCCTGTTGAGATACTTTCGGTATTTCAGTCTTTGGGGAAGAAGGTTCCATACTTTTTGACTTGTCTGAGTTTCCAGACCTTCTCCTGCGTTTAGCCACAGACCAGTCACTATCCCAGCAGCCTTTGTTTTTAATGGAGACAGTCCGCAGCTCTGGGGCAATGGCTTCTGTTTCTGAGGTGTTGTCAACAGGACTACTGCAAGTACTGCCACACTTCTGAGATGCAAAAATGGCTATTTTCTCTTTTGTGTTCCCAGGTTTAATGACAGCCCATATATCCAAAGATCCTTCCGCATCTTCTCCTTGGTAGATCCTAAGTGAGCTTTCATTCTCCAAACCAGTTGGAGGTGAGAGCAGAACTAAAGAACTGGTAAATGTTTTGAGAGAGGATGCTCTGCTCTTGCGGGCCCCACTAACTCTAGTTGGTGCATTGCTCCCACTGCCACATCGGAGGGTGTTGGTGGAAATGACACTGAGGGGACACCGGTTGGCTGTGCCGTTGCCAGGTGATCCCATGAGCCCACAGGCCTGGCGAACGCCCCACTCTTTCCTGAGCACTCCCTGCTGGTCGGCATGGAGGCCTCTTGTTCCATCGTGCACAGATTCCCGATGTATCTCTTTATCTTGCGGTTTGGGGTACGGCTTGAGGTGCATGGTGGTAAACCTAACCAAAAAGGATAAAAGGGAGAATTTTAAAACAAATACAAGGTGTTCCACTAGACTTGCAACTTGATTATGTCTTAAAAAGGGTAAAAAAAACAAATAAAAAAAAAAAAAATAAAGTAAAAAAAAAAAAAACAGTATTTTTGATTCCAAGGTCGAATAAGCATCTTAAAGGAATATTTCAATTAAGTAAAATTTCAGTCCAT
The DNA here is from genome assembly GCA_032361165.1 of Enteromius paludinosus. Lineage (NCBI taxonomy): Eukaryota > Metazoa > Chordata > Actinopteri > Cypriniformes > Cyprinidae > Enteromius > Enteromius paludinosus. The sequence goes on from JAUMHQ010000078.1 coordinate 2,451,646, forward strand.
CAACACAAATTACACATTTGTATTGTACGTAATTTTAAATATTATAGAAATATAGGACGAATGGGATTTGGCAGCCATTGGAACAAGACCACCAGACAATACCCTTGCTCAATCTGACTTGTGTTGCAACCCAAGCGTGTATTATTGTCCCCTAGCATTATCGACACTATTTTCAAGTTTAACACCGCAAAGCTGCTTTGACAACCAATTTTGTATATAATGCTATATAAATAAAAGGTGACTTGGCTTGAAGCCTGAAAGTCCATGTTTACTACAAGTTGTCCAACATGGAAAAAAAGCAACATATTCTGCTAAATAAAACATTTTTCTGTGTTAAAAGATGTTTGAAAACAAATAAGGTAAAATGCTAATTTGCATTTTTAAGTAAACTATTCTTAAGGGTGCTTTAAATCAATGAAAAACTCAATACCAAAAAGCGATTTCTTTTGTGTGCCCATTTTATAATGTGCAACTTTATTCATTACAAAATTTTTTTCATGCACATTAGATATTAAACTAGAATAAATAGCACAAAATAATCTAGAGTTGAAAACTGGTGCAAACCACCAATGCAGCAGATTCTTAGAAGTGTATTTAGCACGTGATTACATAGCACGTGCAAAATGGCAAATAACTCCTCAAGCAGAAGAAGCATCACAGTGAGGACAAGGGCTAGCTGTTCCCTTTGGCCCTTAGGCTGACATAATGGGAGCAGAGCCACCCAGGTCCAGACACAGCTGGGTTCTTACACAAGCACTCAGCTGACACGGACCCAGCTGCCCTACAAACAAGCCTGTGGCACCGCCAAAAGCAGTATCTACGTGTGGGAGGGCTAAACCCTCACAGACACAAGTGCATATAAGGCATTCTTCCACGGCAGATTCAGACCTGATAAAGTGGTACTGGGGATTCTCACGTGACTTAACATGGGATGGCATTTGGACAGTGTGGACAGTTATTTCAAGTGAGTGGGAGGTAGCTTGCTTGTGCAAAGGGGGGGCGTGGGCTGCAGCCATTCATTGGATGGTAAACATGGAAAGTGGCATGTCCATTGACAAGTGAGAATACCATTTGGTGTGTCCTTGGAAAGTTTGCATTGACCAGTACATCTCCTTCTGTGCCAACCTGCCTTTGTGGCAAACAGCAGGAGAGGCCAATCTGTAAGGTCAGAATCATTTTGTTGAGCTGGTGTCTTGGAACAAAAAGTAGGACAACACAAAAGGCAAGTCAACAGTGGCTTTGATTGTCCATGGATACAGGCACGCTCACATTTCCTGGTACAACCCTGTCTCGGACTTCCCATTCTTGCCAATTTTTTTTTTTTTTGTGCTAGCAAAGTTCAAATACCTTAGATTATCTTTAGAGGTAGGCCTACATAATGTCAGCAACTGGACAATTTTTGGTCGGGAAATTTTTTGGAATCATCCATTTCCCACTAGCATTTGAGCTCTATTGAGCGATTTTTAAACACCACAGATTTGCTGTTGGCTGCTGATTGAACATTTTTCTTTTATTTCATTATAGACTGGTACTGAAATCAGTACTTCACTAGGTTAGGCATAAAGAAAAAGATAGTCTAAATTAAAAATGTCAGCACTGAATACAGGAAGGTAAGTTAGCTAGCTTCCCCCCTCTGTTCATAAAATGATCGAGGTTAAAAATCTAATTTGACTTATAAGTTGATGGATGACAAAATACCACATGAAAAAAACAACAAAGAACTGTACTGATTACTTCAAAATCTCTAAAGAACCTCCCAGTTTGCTGAGGAACACATTGCAGCACTATTGCTGGACAGGAGTATGATTACCCTGGAGGCACGCCAGCTCCTATCTGGCGCTCAAATGCTGATTTTTACCCATTACACAACCTGGCAACAACATACAGCTGCCGCCCAGTCCTTGCCCTAAACGCACCCACAACTCAGAGTTTCCTTGAGACCACGGGCCAAAACACAAGTGTGAGCTAATGATAATTTGAAGGCAAAAAAAAAGCACAACAGCATTATGTAAAAAGGAAACAAATACCCACAAGTGAAAAAGCAAAACATCACAATGACTAACGTCAAAGGATGAAGTGAGCTCATAATGAAATCAGCTTCAGTTAACGGATTTGTTTGCTCCCCTCTTCTTGTAAACGCTCAAGACTTCCTCTAAAAGAGGCCTGCCAGAGGACCCATCCAACTGATGGGGATGGAGGGGGGGAACGAAAAAGGATGAGGTCACGATTATGAAGTCTACTTGGCTCCAATTATGTTGCAACACTCTGTTCTTCCTGAGGAAAAGGCTGAGCATCTGGGGCTGCACACTTCGCCACATGTGTTGCCGCAGTCTATAGCTCATGTAGACTAGTGAGACAAGACAACAGTGGGGCAATTAAAGGCGAGATGGAAACAGGATCTCACTTTCTGTGCAGCTAAACGCAAGCAGAACAGCTTGTTTTTCTCCACCCCACATTATGTAAAAATTAAGCTTTTTTTTTACTGAGAGGCATATTAGGAAGGGAAACTCTCTACATGAGCACCATGGCTCAACGTGCGCCAACAGTTGTGCTACAGCTCAACCAAAAATTAATGGCAAATCTATATTGTAAATGTCTTTAAAGATTTTGTTATGCAAACATATTTGTTGGCCTTCACGTCCAAACAAATGAACTCCCTGAATAGAGGGTGACATCCACGATGATGAACAGATGAAAGTGGATTCATTCTATCCAAACAAATGCGAGTGAATTACTATAAAATTACCCTCTAAATGTGTGATGTCATGTATAGGCTTGAGTGCAGTAAGTACTAATTACCTCCAGACTGATGGCGGATTGGAGGCTCGTAACCGTGGTTCCCGGTAAGGGGTGGGGTTGCAGTAACTGATAGTTTCACATTTCTGAGGCATTAGGCTCCTCCCTCCAGTACGAGCGATGTCTCCCAACAGAAGGGCTCAGGACTCCAGCCTCACTGCAAAACAACATTGATGGACAAATTTGAGAACAGTTTGTCTTTCCAACTTGTATACAGACGTACAGAGTCTATACAAGGACATTTTTGAAACATAAGACCCTTACAATATAAACTTACTACCAACTATAGTATTTTATAGAATTGTTAAAATTTATTGCAGATTTTTTTTTATAGGTTTGTACAATTGGGTAGTTCTACCAGCAGTAAAAGTGTCCATTAGAACAGCTAAATCAATCTAAAAGATTTTTTTCGTGAGCTCTTGACTAACTTAACTTTTTTTTAAAAACACTTTCAGTTAACCCCTCTCAGTTCTCTTTCTGTGGTCTCAGTGTCTATTGTACATCATCTCTGTACTAGCTCATATTTGGTACTTTTCTAAATCACTTCTGCATCCAGCAGCACTTCATGCAACGGTTTGTAAAACTTTTGCTGCAGTAATTTTTTAATGTCTGCTACAAATGTTTTAAAATACTATAACTTCATATTTTCATACCTGTGTAGGTAATACAAAACCTAACAGCAGTACACACTGATTTTTGCCCTTTATCCCAGCTGATTAATTTTTCATTATAATGCCAACATAGGAGAAAACACTCAAGATTGCGCAATCTGGCACAAACACGTTTTCTTGCACCTGGTTTTCATGAGCTGATTTTTGAAAGTTAGCAGCATCATGTTGTACATGTAAATGCACTCAATGACCGCTTCAGGTTTTGAAAGGTTCTGCAAACTGACTAGTGATGAAAAAAAAACACTCTGACACAAGTGTAATCTATACATTTACATTCTCTAGTACCCTGAGTATTTTGTAGTGGTAATTTTAACCATGTCTACAAATGGTGTGCCTCAACAGAACATGAAACTGTACATTCCAATGAGATGTCGTGGTTATGGCTGTGATGCATTATGGGGTCTTATGGCAATTATGGAGTACTTCATGTCAAAAAGAATTAAGTCATGGTCACAGAGGGACAGAAAGTTTTGTCTTCCACTACATACTAAAGTTCAAGTTTGGTTAACTCTACCCTGAAAATTTCTACAAGACATTTAAACAATGCATGACAGATTGACCTTGTGGGTAAAATTAAAATCTGTTTAATTTGCAGAGTGTGAAGGATCTGATGTGATTGTGCATGCACAAAGCCTAGTGTGAGCACAGTTTAACTTAAAATCCAGCAAGCACTTGTAAGAGTGTAATTTTAAAATAACTAGGCTATATGACAGACACAGAAACCTAGATAACACTGACATCAGAAAGCTTTAATAACCTGAATTGGTAACAAATTGGGTCACAGGCACAGCACTATTTTGTTAAGAAACTGTTTAGATATAATCCACAATTTTACACTGTGTCAACCACTATCTTACAAATGTAAAAAACAAGACTACATAAATGAGCTGCAATAAAACTGATAGTATATCGTGTCAAATGGTTTTCACAATCTGAAGGACAAACTACAGTTCAAATGATTATGACAGACATAATGTGCAAACGTAACTAAAACTGCAAAGATAAGTGCATGTGAAGTAAAGCTGAACAGAACACATGGCTTTGGATTTTTTATGCCCATTCTCTCTCCAGGGGCTAGAAAAGCAGCCAAGCAGTTTGTTTTCAAAGAGATACTTCAGCTATGAAAAGCAGATAAGGCTGAAAAAAGATGTTTTTGGAACATTATCCCTGTGTCCCATCCATAAGCCCACAATGAAGCACAGGCTAATAAAACGGACACTGGCTGAGCTCACCACTGAGGACAAGATTACATGGTCTCAACGGAGAGACCAAAACAAAGCAGAGATAACTTAATTTCCTCTTTCTATCCGTGCGTTCCGAGTACTAGCATGTTCATGCAGCTCCAGAGGCAAATTTTACAACCGAGCAAGCATCTAAAAGACTGCTAGAAGCCAGCGCAGTGTCAAAAAAAATTATCTGTATAACAATGTCAATGTTTTTAAAATAAGTGTCTGTGACCGTTTTGTATATACGTGTCTTTTATGTTTACTCACGTGCATCCAAGCTATTCGGCAAGTCAGTGCATTGTAAATTCCTCCGCTCCGACATTTGCACAGTATTCCATTACAGAAGATAGTATGTACACAGTCTTCAGCACATGCACGTGGTTTTATTGGTCTGACTGACACCCTCCAGAATTACACCTAAGCAGCTGTGATTGGCCGGGACAAGAGGGCTCCTCTTACAAGCACGTGTGCGTCTGCCGGAGGAAATAAACGCAGGTCTGATAAGGAGCCAATGGGCTATTCAAGATCCCTGCATGCCTATAAATGGCAAAGATAATCAATACTTTTGGACCTTCGCTGAAGAACAGGGTCGGAGCGCAGAATCTGCCTGCACGCATCTTACAAACTTTATGTGCAACAATGCAAGCAAAACAAGACGTGACACAAACCGGTGTTTGAAATACACACACGTAACTGCACAATGCACACACAAAATCCTTTAAAGGCCAGAGAACTTCTCATAGCGCACTTCCTTTACCTGAACTTGCTCGCGCTTTTCCAAAAACAATGGCACTCATTCAAAAGGAGAGGTGGGGCGGCTGCTAGGCTTACACAATGCCATTTCCAGACCGTCTAAAACAGACCAGCTGCTACAATAGCTTTCATAGATCTTTCCAGATCTCCGGCCCTGTTAAAACGTAAGAACATAAATCAAAGAACCACGCATCTCTCACGGTACAAACTCCAAAAACTTTCAGCTGCTCTTTCAAACAGAGGAGCCTTTGAGTTTGTAAAATGTTTCTTAGAACGTTTGGTACACACCAAAAGGGATAAAGATACAGGTCATGCTCAGAATTGAACTCTTATTACTAAGAGTATGTATTCTGCTTAATGTGTGTCAAAAATGGAATGCAAAATAAGTTTGTATTATGCCATAAGCATTTCAAGCATGGAATGTTTAGAGATATAATCATTTTTAATTCAAAATTAAAAAGAGTTGCAGAGCAAATTGTTAGTCAAGAGAGATTTAACTGTGGTTGATAATAGTCCCAATGCAGTCGTCACACGCTTAGTACTGAGAGATACAGCATTCCATATAACATGCAAATTTGGTAATTTTGCTATTCTGTGTATACAGATCATTTGCATATTATAAACAGTACACATCCTAATAAGACTCAACAGTGCAATTCTGTTCATATAAATGAACAGTGAAAATATACTGGTCTTAAAAAAGTTACTATTTGCAATTAAAACAACCACCAAAACCAACAAGTGTATAGAAATAAGCATTCTCATAAAATTTAGCCCACCTAAATACACAGCAGCAGACTGAAGTTCAATTTCCCACCGGTTCTTCAGTACAACTTCTCTTCCTCAGAAACACTGACGCAACTGAAGTGAAGTTTGCTATATCAAATCCAGCAAAGGGAGTCAATGCATTTTTCAATGCTCTTGGCATATGGACAGCATCCACTTTTATATTTGATTTGGTTCACTTTCAAATCAAAGCGCTTGGGAGTTTTCTTTCCCATAACTGAGCTGTGGATGGTTTGTGGAGCTATTGTGCAATGATTTGCCTTCTTCTCAAGTTGCCTTCCTGCACGTTCTTGACTCACAAACAAGCTTGTGATTATCTTTGCCCTCTCTGTCCACTGCTGTTTTGATTGCTAACCCAACGCATTGGTAAACATGCTTATGTTTAATAATTTATAAACAATTATCTTAGATGTCAATAATAAGACTACGATGTCTAAATCGTCTACAAATGTGAAAGCCAAAACACTCAGAAATGGCATCAATTTTAAAAGCAACTTTATTATCATGAAAAACGTGCTTGCTCCCAAACAGACTTGTGTACCTATTCAATGTTTGCACATGATATCACTAGACTTTATCTTATAGTCCAAGAACCAACCAGTTTTAACCACTCAGCAGATTTAACTTCTTTGAAAGAGGTCAACAGTAGTTCAGCAAACTGACAATAAAAACAAATCAATCTGCCTCAAAGTACTTAATGAAGACATCAACAAACTACCTGTAGAGCCTCTGATTTCCCAACAGCCATGGCTCTAAATCTATATCTCAATAGATGTACACACATGCTCTGTAACTGCTTCTGTGGCACTTTAAGCGACCATACACGATAAGGGTGTGTGCATGTGCAATCATCCTGTTGCCAAATACTACGCCGTTACTCTGACACCATACTAGGATAGTTAGGTCAGGTCAACAAGCATATCAACAGCCCAACCCAGAGTAACCAGCCAGGACAAGCAGCATAAAATTACAGCACCAATACAAATGCATTGCATTGGCTCAGAAAAAACCAGGCCTTTGAACGGTCTTCTGAAACCTGATATGTTTCGAACACACCTTACGCAGTCGGCTTTTCAAGATAAATTTGTTGCCATTGTAACTGCTATCTGTCTTCTCTCTCGCGCTCCTATTAAATCACCACTGTCATAAATGTCTATAATGAGCAGACATGTGAACACAGCCGTATGATCTCATTAAGAAGGTGTGCCAGCTACGCTAATGGTCTTAGTAGAGTTCAACAGACAGTCTGCAATGAGTCCTTCCCTGTGGAATGTTTTGAGTTTAGCATGCACCAAAATACACTCTATAGTGAGTTCTAATGTCAAACTTGTATTTTTATATAAACTGCCATTAAAGCAAAAAAATTTTAAATGAGCTAAATGCTAAATGTTTTTACTCTCACAAGTTTCTTTTTTTAATTGAATTAGAAATGGTCTCAGTGTATACATTTTATAACTTCAATAAAAATTCAATTTTTCTGGTTAAACTTTGAAAAGCATCTACTAAAGTACTTTTTAAGAAAGAAAAAGTGTGCCTAGGAGCATTAAATACAGGGCTATGAAATATGCTTAATGGTATTAGGGTTGGGAAAAGTCGACCAATTTGGCATCGTACGATGTCTAATGTGAAACATTGCGATGGACGATGGCATCGTCGTCGTAGGCGACGGTTAGGGCGTGGGGTGTTTAGTTGTAACTAAAACAGCAAGCCCCGCCCCACGACTGACAAAATCAACAGTGTTTGCGCGAGCAGATGTGAGAAGATCGCTCGCGAGTGCTTGAGTTGCGCGCGGATGACATATCAAGCGCGCGCGAGGGTTTGAAATTAGCTCGCGGGCCCCGTTTCTTTGCATGTACATCTGTTTTCCTATCGTGGAAGTGATTTACTGCGCTCGCCAGCATCAGTTGTGCGCTCGCTTATTAATGCCATGGATTTGCCGCCATAAATTAAGCGTGTTTTTCGCGAGCTGGTTGCTCCTGCAGTGGCAGAGCGGAGGATCGGGATGCCGGCTCAGCATCGTGATGTGTCTATCGGCCATCGGCGATGGCATCGTCTGTCCACCATTCAAATATAAATAAATAAAGTGAACATTTTCAAATGACTAATACAATAATGTTCCTTTACATAAAACTAACCAAATGAGGGCAGCTTGTTCAATTGGATTTTGTCATTGTAAATCATTATAAATATGGAAAGAACAGCCCAATTATTCAGTCCATTAGTCATTCAGGCAGATCACCAGATGAACATATTAGACCCAAAACATTCAGTCAAACAAAAGGACTTGTTCGGAGGTCGACAGGAAACCTGCATGCATTAAGAATGCATTAATAATCATATAAAACAAAGGCTCTGGATTTCACATGCTGCCCAAATAATGCCAAGTTTGTCAGACACTGCACTAATTTTTGCCACACAAATACTTCAAAGCATTTCAGGCTTGATGAAAAACACACTAAACCCCACTTCCAGAGGGGCCAATGTAATCCCGACCACATACTACACCTCAGACCTGCCTATGTTCAAGACAAAAGCTTGTCCTAACCTGCTGGGTATGTCTTCCCCGCGAGAGGTCTGTATAAAAGCTTTCAGTGGTTTTGAGAGTGAGGTAAGGTACACCTTTCTGCTTCATCCTTCCCTTTAGTCTGCCACATGACTCCAGGACGAGTGGCCAAACAGGTTTTCTTAAGCTGTGTAAGCAGTCCAGTTGTCAGACTTCCCTCACAACAGCCCACTGCGTTCAAACAGGTGGTCAGGCTCAATTGTGTTTTATGAAGTACTCACTTAACTAGGTATATTCTCACTGCATTATATAAGGCAACCATCAAAAGAGAGAGCTGCTGTAATTCTGCACGTTTCAACATGACACCAGTTGCTTAAATCAATACTTTTGCTTGCCATGTAAACTTAAAATGCCTGCCAAATAAACCAACCTCTTGATTGGACTGATAAGAGGAATTGTTTAAACTACTCATTAGAAATGGTCTAAGACTATGTGCTAGAATTCTGTGGCATAGCTAAAATAACTTGTCGAAACACCAAAAACTTGTGTGTAATCACTATACAATTATGGTATGCCTCTGTCTCACACCAACTCATATAAGAGTCATTTACTGGTCAGGTTGGTGTTGAACTTTCCGGGTTGTGTACTTCAAAATGTATGTTCGCTTTAAACAACTTCACACATGTTCTGCAGCTCTCCAGTTGTTCACAGAGAAATGACTGAAATCTATGTGAACATCTGGACCGAAAAAAGAAATACAATGTGACACTGCATTGACCCATCTAAAATAAAACAAACCGAACAAAAGTAAAAGCAAATGGATAACAAAAGGACAAAGGAAAATTGCTGCGACCACAATCGAAACTACTCCCACCACCACATCATCAGCTGACAAATAAGTAAGAGGACATTTATCACATCTTTAACGGGATGTATGGCCTGGTTTTGACATGCCACTAACAGCTGACCAGCAAAGATAAAAGCCACTCTTTGCACTCCTGATCTGCAATTACCAAAAATGCAGAGCTTCAAAATGCTCATTCCACCTCCCCCATTATGGAAAAACAAGGCTTGCGGATCAGCCTACTGTTGGTAACAACTGACCTGTTAAAAACAAGCTAGGCTTCAGATCAAAAATTTGTCTGCAAGCTTGACTTCAGGAAGGCAAACTTGCACAGGATACAAAAAAAAATTAGAGATTATATTTGTATGACTACTTTTGGTATAGATCATGTTTCTAAGTGTCTTGTCTGAAAACCTAGAAAAGCCTACAAAAACCAACAACAAAAAAGTAATAATATAAATACCTGTAAGTAACTTAATTTACACAAGCAACAAACTAAAAAAGAAAATTAATATACTTAATCTATTGTCAAAATTGGTTAAATTATTTCTGCATCTGGTGAGTTGCTGGCACTAACACCTTTCGCAGGGGCAAAGTTCAGAAGTGTAATCAAGTAGTTAAATATTATATGCTCTTTGTCGCTTTAGTGTCTCACTCACCTCAAACAACTTACTATGATTTCTCAGGTCAACTTATGCACATGTGTTTCGACTAAATTACAGCAATTTGGTACAATTCTCTCTATAGAATCATATTTTCATAATCAGCATGCATGTATGGGCACATCCTCATAATATGGCTTGTGATGGGTCTAATTCAGCATGTTTGCCTAAATTCTCATTTGTATGTAATCTGAAAAGGGTCTCCTGAAATGTGACTGAATGAAAACGCTATTTACATAACGTTAAAACCATTAGATCTTTATATATGAAGTGGCTTAAAACACTCTACAATGCAAGGCAAATTTTAAAAAAAGAAATAAAAACCTGAAGCTTAAATGCAAATTAATAAAAGTAAATAACAGAGAAAACGGGAATAGGCCATTGTACAAAAAAAAATAATAAAGTTATTAATTAGGGACCATAAGTTAAACATGAGCAATTTGCACTTACTCAAAGCTTTTTTTTAATTTATAAAAAAAAGACGTTTTGGAAAATATTAAAATATAGATAGACTAAAAAAGAAATAAAATAATCTCAAAATAATAAATGTAATATTGAGGCGACTAACCTCATTAGCACTAAAGCTAACGTTAACTGACAGAAACGCCATCACATACATCTGCGCTTTAAAGGAGAAAAAATTGAGCACTTAAAATGGTTATGTGCACTTAAATACACATGAATAATCAATAAATTAACAAAAATAAGTCGTTTAGAGTCTATAAAAGGATGTAGGACCTGTTTTGGGGGTGTTTAAATGCTAGTTCCGCTCAGTATATGCCAAACCGAGCCAACAGGGAAAAAAACAAAGAATAAATGTTACATTTTCATCACTTTGGATGCAAGTTAAAGCCGCTGAAACCCAGTTAACGTCACATATAAAGGTATTTATGACTGACACGTAGGAGTAATAAGCCAAACATAAGGAAATAGAAAATTAAAAACTGACCTGAGCAAAAATAGGATAAAAGTCGAAACGGAGAGATGAACTGACTCGCTGAAGGGGGAAGTCTTCGTCGCCTTGTGTCTTTACTGGGGTGAATTCATCTCATCTTGTCATAATTTTTAAGTCGTGTGTCCTTCAGGACTCAACGCTTCATGTCTGCGCGCGCGTGTGTGTGTGTTCAGATCAGGATAGCGCGCGACGGATACTGCCTCATATATGGCGAGCACGCGCATGAAGACGCGCGCGAGCGTGCACGAATCCACCCAGTACAGAAATGCAGAGCACCGCTTGGGATGGGCACGTTGGTGTTTTTTTTATTAATTACATACTTTTAGTAATGTAGTAATGAACCATTAAAATTTACGAAAAATTCATTGTTAAAATAAATTTTCTGTCCAGTAGGATCAATTGATGATTTAAAAATATATTTATATAATAATAAATATAAAATATAAATATAAGTAAAACCAAAATAGTGAAATAAAAACGTTTGTATGTGACCCTGCAAAAAAAAAAAAAAGATTTAAAATAAATAAATAAATCAATTGAGATTCATGCATTTACAACAATTTACATCTGAAATCTGAATAAATAAGCTTTCCATTGGTGTATGGTTTTAAGACAGGACAATATTTGGTTGAGATACAACTATTTGAACATCTGAAATGTGAGGGTGCAAAAAAATCACCTTTAAATTTGTCCAAAGAAAGTCCTTAGCAATGCATATTTCTAATTAAAAATGTAATTTGGATATATTTATGAAATGTAAAAAATATCTTCATGAAAGATGACCTTTACTTAATACCCTAATCATTTTTGGCATTGACCATTTTGACCCATGCGATGTGCTGTTACAAATATACACATTCATTTTGTGGTCGTGGGTGACATCTATTTTATGTGGTTACTCATTTGTTTGTTAATTTATTGCATTGTTTTAAGCTTCTGTTTCAATACGTAATTAAACAATACAAGTCTATAGCAAACAATCCTTGAATGACAAAAATCAGCAACTACAAAAATCATTAAAGTTGTTTAGATAAGGATACCATGATGAGAAATCTCACTTTTTTAATTTTCTAATAAAACATAAGTTAAAAACCAGGAAATACACTACATATGTGTATGTAATATAATATGAGTGGGTTAATATAGCTTTTGCAATGTAAAATATACATATAATCATCACGACACAAAAGAACATTCTTGAAATTTGTGCACATTAGTTATACAATGCTGGAGGCTTTATCTGTGGGTTGCAACAGGGTTCAATTCTTTGAAGAGTCATCAGGTGCTTTAGGCACAATATAAATAGACCTCTGCATAATTGAGGTCAGGTCTATTAGATTTCTGTCAGGGCGTCTCTGACAGACTGTTTCCATGATTAAAAATGTAACACTGCCTTGACTTCAGTTTACGCTGCTGTTATTTTATTTATATTAAGAGCTTGCAATATAAGAGTAATACACAGATCTCACAGAGCACTGTAATTACATACACACCACTCAGTGTTAACATCTGTTGTTGTTTCTTTAATCATGGGATCCTTAAACCAAGTAAAATCATCTTTTGGCACTGCTTACAGATCATAGAATCCTATTATATTCCAGTTCTAATTACACATTAATTACATACTGTTCGGTCAATGACCACCACTATTATTTTGAGTAGAATTCAGACTTTACAAGTGTATAATCAATGGTGTTTCAATATATCATATATCTCAGATATCAATAATATAAAACACATCAATATAAAAACCTACCAGGATAGTAACAGGCCCACCTAGAGGTGGCAAAGCTAACTACAGCATTGAGAAAAACAGGATTTGCATGCAAATTTACAGTATGTCACTCTAACAATCTGTAGTAAATATAAACTCTTACTTGCACACACAGTGCTTAAAAAAGATGATTACTGAAGGTAAAATGATTGAATAGATCATCACATATCACTGTTAAAAGGCTATGACAGTAAGATTTCACTGCAGTGTCTCCACATTAACAGTGCTTAGGGTGACATCATTGTAGATACTAAGACCTTTGATCTGGTTGAGCTCACGGATCCGATGTTTGAATTCCAAAAGGTGCGATTTGTTCACAGCCACTTTGAATTCAGTGTCAGTGCATAGGATCTTCATCTGAAATCAAAAACCAACTTAATCAGTTGCAATTGAGCAAGCATGGAATAGAGCGTGTCGTTTTGACCAAACACGGCAGGAGACAAATGCACAACCTTGCCAAAGAGTTTTGCTGCAGTATTTTTAGTGATGCTATTTCAGGACTTCTTTTTCTGCTTTTCCACACTGACATCCAGTTATCTGATATCTTTAAACACGACCAGGGCCTGACAGTAAATATTTAAGACATTTGTTTAATCTAAATAAAACCCCTGGGATGAAAAAGAAACAAAATTGTTTGGTGCCATGCTCACCTCAAAAGGCTTTCCTGGGACAAAAGGGAAGGAGGGGCTCTGGCGCTCTTCTTTGCCCCAATTGTTTCCAATCATGCTGTTTCGTACAATCACTTGCTTTCCGTCTTCATTAAAGCGGGGGTTAAAATGAAGTGCAATGTCATTGCCTCTTTTTAAATCAACTGTCACACTAATAGAAAGAGAATATATGAGAATACACAAAACAAAAACAAAGGGGACATCACATATAAAAAGCTTGTGATAAATGTTATATAAATAGTAAAATCAAAACTGGCCACATGTGATTTCTTAATCTAACTTAATTTAATACTAGTTCTTGATCTCATTGGGAACAATTCATCAGTGCGCAATAATTACAAGCAAAATGTTTGTCTTTGTAATCTTGCCAAAATTGTTCAGTACTTTATCATGCATATTAAACGTACAAATATTTAGGCCTACATGTATTTAAACTGCATTGAATAACAGTGAATAACCACGTTCATATATTTATCATAACTGAATAATTGAATATTGCTTGTTCCACAGCTAGCCATATTTGAATGGTATTCATACTTATTGACTCAATGAGTGTAATTGTTTTTACAGAGAAAAAAATATGCAGAATAATACAAATAGACTAAATTTACTTTGAAATTCAATACATGAATCTTAAATTTAGGCCAAAATATTAAAATGTGTATGTACTATATCGTTAATGACAGATGATTTCTAAACTGTTGTATATTGTGTTGTTGTTCTTACTGTTTAGCGTTAGGTTTGACCTCTCCAACGATGGTGATGAGCATCTTGTTATAGGCACCACTTTGTAGCGGCAGGTTATATGGCACAGTCTTTAAACAAAGTAAAAGGGCATAAACTAAGAACCGTTCGCTTGACAAGAATCAAACAATGTGGAGTTTCACCAGCCTTGGGTATTTCAACTGTGTTCTACAGAACAAACACTATGATGGTTGTACAAATCCAAGAAGAGTGAAAACATCTTACTAGTGCTGCTGGAGCTTGGCCAGGAGCGCCATAAGGGCCGGTTTGCGGTGCAGGTCCAGGCCACCCAGGAGCTGAAGGCTGCCCAGGCTGTCCAGGCCATGCTGGTTGACCTGGCCAGCCTGGTTGGTTTGGCTGCGCAGGCCAGGTGGGGTTAGCAGGCTGACCAGGCCAGGAAGGGTTAGCAGGCTGACCAGGCCAGGTGGGATTGGCTGGTTGGCTAGGCCATACTGGGCCTCCTGCCTGCTCATTATTTTGCTGTGGGAAGTCAAGGGCATCTGAAAGCTGAAACAGAGCATAAGAGAAATGATAACATGATATGTGCTGCATTACATTAGATACATAGAATCACTAAGGTGATAACAATACTTACATCCATGATATCTGAAATCCAAACAGAGAGAAGACATTGTTAATTGTGCAAAAACAAATCATTATACACTGGGCATTCTATACTGTAGAAGATATGTTTTTTAAAAACATAATTTTATGAAATGAGTAAGTTATCCAAAATTGAAAATTCGCTAAAATTTCAAGCCGTCTAAGATGGAGATCCGTTTGTCTCTTCATTTGAATGATTTAGAGAAGATTCTGCATTGCATAACTTTCCAATAGACCCTCTTCAGTGAATGGGTGCCGTCAGAATGAGTCCAAAGTGCTGATAAAAACATCATAGAAATCCACAACACAACTCCAGTCCAGCAATTAATGCCATGTTAAACAAAAAGCTGTGTGGCTTTCATAAGTGAATTCACTGTTAATATATTTTCAACTTCAAACTGATGCTTCCGGTCAAAATATGAGTCTCCTATTCGTAAAATTGCTTTCTCAATGCAATGAAAAAGTCATCTTGTCCGAATCAAGACAGAAATATGCACAGCACCATTTACAAGTGAAAACAGTTCTAAGCAAATATGCTGGTGAACTTTTAATGTGCAAAGACAACATGATGGACTTTTTCACTGGAGAAAGCATTATTATGGATTCTGGACTGGCATTTTGACCCGAAACTGTTTAAAGTTATAAACAACCAAGTTATGGACTTATTACAAACTTATCCCCTCACAAGAAGTTGATTGATGAACCAGCGAGTCGTGTGGTGGATTGGACTCTTATTCTGACGACACCCATACACTACAGAGGATCCACCGGTGATGCTAAATCAAGTCATGCGATGCTAAATTTCTCCAAATCTGTTCTGTTGAAAGAACAAATGCATTTATATCTGGTAGGGTATGAGGTTAAGACATTTTGTAGCAAATTTTTCATTTTTGGGTGAACTATTTCTTTAAGCAAATTCACAATCCTGAATGCACAAGGTCAATCTTTCTACTGACATAAAAGAGACATAAATCATATAAAAGAGGTTAATAAGGGTGCATTTGAGTGATAAAAGTAAAGCCGTTTTTTGAAAACACCAATAAACGTTTAGCAATGTATGTTTTAAAAATGATAGAAATTTATTACTGAATCCCTGGAGCACATTACATGCTCCCATGAGAAGATGACTCACTCGTCCATTAAAACCACCCACCACACCCTCTGAACTCTATGAATGGTGAGCCGGAGGGGATGCATGATGATTACAATAGCAAATAATGTAGTATTATTAAAAACCCTGTGTGAATCATAATAAAAGCAGACTCTTCTTAACAGGGATGCATGTTAAATGAAATAAAGTTCACTTGAAATGGCTTTAGGGTGCATTATAACTTAAACGGCTATCATGTTTCAGCTCCTAAAGTAAGAACGTGGAATATCTGTACAAAAGTTGCATTCATTTCTACAACCTCAGATCAACCTAAACTATTCACCTACAGCAAAAGTTTGTTATTGTGCAATATGCATTCGATTGCCATTCGAGCACTGCAAGTTTAGACGAGTCCGTAGGCCTGTGGGTTTTCTTTCTTTCAAAAGTGAATGTAGAGAAACATTTAGTCAAACGTACAGGATGTTTGACGGATAGTGTAAGAAGTACGTATGCCAATGATTCCTGTTAACATGTTTATCTCGTACTGATTCACTTTTTACTGAAAGTCAAAACATGAATTTAGGCCTGTGGATTTCACTTGGCCCGTGGATCACCCAAAACTAGCAAAAGTACTCCTAAACTGTATTTCTCTTTAAAAAATCTGTAAAACTCTCGAGATGTCTTTCATGTCAGCACGACAGAACCAGTTTCTGTTTGCATTGGCAAAAAACAGCAGCCACACACATCATGAAAACACAAGCACCGAATTCAAATATATATTAACCCTGAACATGCTTAGAAAGTCTTGAAAATGAGGGGAAAAAAGCGAAAAGAAGATATATACCTGTATTTGTGTTGTTGGTGTCACACAAGTGCTGCTTTGTAGAAGCAGTGGGTCTACAGACAGGAATTCCGGGTGGAGTTCATAAATACACACTCTCACACTCCTAAAAAACAAACCCTCCCAGTCCTTCTAAGAAGAGGCCACACCCACACAATAAAATCATGCAGCCTGGTTTCCATTGGGAAATATGATCAGTCAGAGGAGAGGCGAGACTAAGAATAAAGTTTTTAACAAGTATGCTGAAGCGCTCTTATATAAGTCAATATTGATCTGGAGGTTATGTACCTCAGTTTATCTCCGGATTACTCGTGTGTTTCAAGGAGGGGTTAAACAAAAGGAGCCATAAATAAAAAAAGGCCAAGTTGCCTTGGCAACTAGAAAAGGGATGTAAGATTTGTTCATAGTTCAAAACATATGTAGCGTTGCATAGTAACTGGGATTTCATGCTGTTTGTATACAACGGACACACCTAGTTTTGCTACATTTTGGAATAGTACTGAAATAAACAAAAGCGATGAATGGGTAATATTAGTAAGTAATAATAAGTAATATTTTATCTTGTTTTAATTCATCACCCTTTGCCTATATTGCAGCTTTGATTACTCATGTCAGTCAAAGGTATGTATTGTAGTGCATCATGGGATGCTTGTTAAACAGTATCCCATGTATGCAGGACACGCAAAAGCTGCTTTTGCTCCACCTAATCAGATTAAAACAAATAATAAAATAATAATAAATTAATTAATCTATTGATTTTCCAAACAGCTCATACTTTGTAGGGTCAAGGGAATGCTGATGCATAATTTTGCAGTAAAACCTTACAGTATGGTCCCTATAGCTAATATATGAACTAACATTAATTAACAATGAGCAATGCATTTGTAATACAGCGTGTATTAATGGACCCACTTTATATTAAGTGGCCTTAACTACTATGTACTATGAATCATTTGGTACAGTGCACTTATTGGGTACATACATGTTTTCACTTTCAACATATTTTGAATATATAAAATACCGATATGTAATTACATCTGTATTTAATTTCTGTTATTACATTTATATATATACACTAGTGACCTGTCCCTTACACCTTAACTCAGCAATAAATCTACCCATACCACCGAACCTATCCCTAACCTCACCCATATCCCACTTCAATATCAGCAAAAGTGTTTTGCAATATAATATCAACACAAAAAGTACACTGTACTAATTTTTTGATGTAAGTATTAGTTAAGGCCACCTAATATAAAGCGTGACCAGACCAATTTTGTTTTAATAATGTATTAGAAAATGTTTTAGAGGTATTTTCCAATATACTTAATGTTATCTAATGTTAAAACTAACGTTGTATCCACCATACAAAAGATAATTTTAAGAAAAACAGCTTTAATCAAATATATTTGATGGTCAAGAGAAACATTCAGTCAAGTGTATAGTTTTACTGGTACTGTATAGTGTGTATATCACTGATTCATGTTAGCGTGGTAATGTTTATGTAAAGTTTATTTAATGCTGATTCACCTTCTACTGAGTTAAAGCCAAAAGATGTTTTTAGAAAAGTCACACTAGCCAAAATTTGTTTCTACAAATGCAGATCTTAACTCTACATGAATGAACTATGAAGTCATAATAATACATTTTACCTTATTAATCATTAAACATTAATGGAAGGCTGTATTTGTCATTCGTGGGATTCGGAGCCAGCCTTAAATCAATTTTAAATGTTACATTTTATGCATAGAGCAATGAGAGAGGGCAAGATGATGAATATATTTCTGATATACAGAACTGATTTTAATTTATATTAATATATCATTTAAAATCAATTTTTAACCAAAATATATTTGATATAAATCCTACTAGCTAAATAGCACAGTCAAATTTACATTTTATTATACTGGTATACTATATTTTACATTATTATATTGTACATTTAAGACGACGTGACTGAAGATAAGTAGAAATGATATAACATTTGTTTTGTAAAAAGACCATATCCATAGAGAAAAAAGTCTTCGTAGGATATAATCATCAAACACAATAAATTAATTTCCTTTCAGTGCAGTATTTGAAAGTGAATGCACTGCATAACCACTAGATGGCGTGTTTACTCCGTAAATAAGCATCAGTGACAGAAGTCTGTATTAATGTGAATTTGTTTAAGCCTTTGTTCAAACACATCATTTTCCAGACAGCCGTAAACGCCTCAGTTTGGCATTAATACAAATCAAACACAGGCTAATGTTCATGAACAAAACTTCAATCACTCTTGGTTTTTTTTTTGTTTTCTAGAATGCGTGTGCAACTTACAGCAAAACACATGCTTTCCACATTTTCTGTGTATTTATGCAAGATGTTTAACAGGAATTTATGCAGGATGTAATTTTTTACATAATGCTTCACTGGCATCTAAAACAAATGCTTGGCTGGCAGGGAAATTTCTATAAGGAGGCCGAAATTTGTTTTATTAACACTAGGGGTCAATCACGTACTGCAAAGGAGCGGGTTCAGAGGTCATAAGGTGATTGGTTGATGGGGTTAGGGGTCAAATGTGTGTTGACCAATATTGACAACTGATTAAGCCTGATAAGATAATAAGTCCAAGAACCTAATAAACACAAGAACAATTCTCGGTGTGGATGTTTATCTTTATGAGTAAGCAAATATAAAAAACGGTGATCGATTTCTCAGATACTGACCAATGTCTTGCTTTATTTTTGTACTGTCTTCATTATATGTTGAAATTTGTGCTGTCAAATAATGAATTGTCTCCAAAATAAATGTTTTTGTACACATAATATAAGAAAATTAAGAAAATATTTACATGTTCATACATTTATATATTAATATTCTTATATTTTGTACAAAAAATAAATATATATATATTTTGAAAACATTTACATGTATATATCTCATTTTATTTATTTGTATTCTTTAGTGCTGTCAACTGATCAATCAAGATTAATAACATCCAAAATAATAGTTTTTGTTTACATTATAAATGCATGTGTACTGTATATTTAAATACAGACACATACAATATATATTTAGAAAATATTTACATGTTCATACATTTATATATTCATATTCTTATATTTAGTTTAATAAATAAATATATTTAGTATATACACAACATCTTTCTTAAATATATGCATACATATAAATATACATTTATATATTTTGTATAAACAAATATTTTGGATGCGATTACTCATTTGACAGCATAAATATAAATATATAAACATATTTTTCTTAAATATATACATGCATTTGTTTGTATTTATATCTACACAATAAATATGCACAGTATACACACATATATTATGTAAAGAAAAATTTTTACTTTGTATGCAATTAATTGTTTGACAGCACTAGTTGAATTACAATATTTTGTTTAGTACTGTAAATAAATAACATTGGGATCATCAGCACCTGCCTTCATCAGGATATTCAGGAATTTCACACAGTTTATAAAGTCTGTGTAACTAGATCTGGTGGGATCTGGCAGAGCCGTTGCAAAGAATTGCCTGTGGAAGAGATCAGTGTATAAGAACGCTTTACTGCATATTTTTGGACAGCATCGCTACTGTTGTGAAGGGAATGGGAATACTTCTCACACGGAAAAGATCCATCTCTCTGTGTACTATTATTTCTGAACTAATGTTTAGGGATCTGTTGAACATTCCTCCAAAATACCCCCTACCGAATAGCTTTATTGGAATTTCCTATTAGCGTCTGCCTGAGCACTAGCATAAAGAGGGCATGTTTGTTTAGGCTTGTTTGATTATCTGAACTATTTCACCATGTCCAAACATAAAAAAAAAATCATAACAAGCAACGTCTAATTGTTTTGTGCGAGAGCTCTCTTATCTGTCCCAGCAGAATCAAAACAAAAACAATCACTCCATTTTTTAAATTCTGGATCTGATATCTGAATTATGAGCCTCATCAGGTCTGCTCCACCCTCAGCACAACTGCACAAAAACCTCCTTGTATACACATAGCTGGCCTCGTAAATGCAATATTCACTCTCTTTGCCATTCCCTGGAACTGCTCTGTTTTGCTGGAAGGTCATTTATTTATGCACTCTTACAGCAAGCAAGATCTTTCTAATCCCTGCATCTATAAACCAAATCTTGTTTCCACAGCATTTCTTTAGATATAAATTATACTATATACCTCAAATCAAGTGATTGTTCATTTTTTAGGTAATCAGAATTGCATGTAACAACTAGTGAATGACAAAACAGATCTATCTAGTGAACAGATTGTAGCTCTTTTGACTTTTAACTATTAAGTATTACCCAAAACATGTTATATTAACCACTTAGCAATACTATGTCAACATCAGACCGACTATAACACTAATAGCAGTACATTTTATACTAATGTTTATGATTATTTATTTAGTTATTTATTCATAGTCATTTATTTATTTGAAAAAAACAAAACAACTTTTTTATTCAGCAGGGATGAATTAATTTGAACAAAAGTGACATTTTCTTTATTTATAAAATATTTATTTTAAATGTTATTTTGATTTTTCTATTCATATAGAATAGTTTTTCACAAAAAATATTAAAAGACACAACTGTTTTTCTTAATAATTATAAGACATCTTATACATGAGCAGCAAATTAGATTAATATCTGAAGAATCGTGTGACACTGAAAACTGGAATAATGGTGGCTAAATATTCAGCTTTGCCAAAACAATAATAAGTTAAACTTTAAAATATCTCAAAATAGAAAACAGTTGTTTTAAACACTGCCTTCATGCATTTTTGTTCAAATAAATGCACCCTTTGTGACCTTAAGAGACTTTTTCAAAGACAATGAAAAAAAAAAAAAGCCTTACCAGCCCAACCATTAAACAAGTAAAAAGTTTTTTTGACTTATAAAACATCATTGAAATCTTACGGCAAAAATAAAAAGCAGAAATGAAACCATAAAACAAGCACTGCACAAATCTTTGATTGCATCGATGTAGTTTAAAAATTTAAATGAAGTTAATTTGCTCTTGATGAGGTAGGGCGATTGTGATCAAGTGAATTAGAGTTGAAAGAAATTAGCTTGAAGCTGGTTTCCAAGACTTTTATGATAAAACAGGTTGGTTTATTTCTCCTTCAGAGACGGCTGGAAGGGTTTAACTAAACACGACATTCAATCTAATGCTTGGCTACTCTGCGTTCCTGTTGGAAGCCTGGCGTTTAATGGCAGAAGCAGACAGAACGCCTCTGCGGCACGAGGGGAACCCACATGATAAAGTCAAATGATCTTTGCAACTGAGAAACCCAACCAAAGGTGAACACATTCTACAGGCAGACGGTTCTCTCATCAGTGACAGCAATCAGACCTTCCACGGGCTGAAACCCATTCTGCATTTTTCATTTGCTGACCATTCACCTAAAAACCACTCTGACGCACAATTTATTTACCCTTTATGCATGGTCAGCAATGTCCCAGTCTCGAAGCAGCAGTCTTGGCTTTGAAGAGAGAAGTAGAAGCATACTGCTGGCCAAAGCTCCATACTTTTCCATGAAAACCAGCCTGCTAATGGCAGTCATACTTTCAAACTTGGTGCAGGGCGAGATACTAGACAGAACAAAAACACCCTCAGTGCATGGTTGAGAATTCGAAAAACTGACAAAAAGACATTTCCAGAATGTTACGAGGTCACAAAAAGCATGTTAGGGCAAAATGCTTGACAGCGCACAGCAGAGACAAACTACTTTTGCTTCTGCAGAAGCTCTGGGAATGTTGAAAATGTCATCACAATCATGCACTAGCACTTACTGCTGAATCATGTGATAGTGGCGTTTTTGTTCGCTCCTTCAAAATGGGTTGCTTCAGTCCTCAAGGTCTAGTGCCTGGCCTTTATTCAGGAGTGCTTGAGACATTTTTGACCTTGAATCTTGCAAAACAGTTCAACAAAAAAGAGACTTTTCATATTCAAGTTAGTTAGAATTGATAATGCTTTTAGGAAACCATTAATTGCATTCATTGTTCATTAATTAATTCTTTAAAGAAAGAGTTCACACAAATATACAGCTCTGTCGATTTCACTCACCCTCATGTTGTTTCAAGGCCATATTCTGTGGAACATACAGTAAAAAAATAGGAAATTTTGAACAATAATTACACAAAGACAATGTATTGCGACCATGTCTGTCAAGTTTGACAATGGGCACAAAAAGAAAACACAGACACACACACCACTGAAGCACCCCAAGACTCCTGAAGCCATATGATAGCTTTGTGTGAGGAATTGTAAGCTACTTCCAAGGTGTTTTATCTCCATTTTGGAGCTTGACAGACATGTTCACAATGAACGGAAACAGGTACCATGCAATAAATACAGAAAATGGATCCGAAAAGTCATGAGAGTGAGAAAATAATTTTCACTTTTGTGTGAACAATTCCTTTAAAAGTCTGCGTTTGATTATAATATGCATTCATTACGGTTGCATTAAAATAGTTTTCCCTCATTAACCAAGTACAGTAAATATCTGACACCAGATTGCACATTAAATACTGTAATCAACATATTTCTTGGCTGGAGACCGCCCTGACAAAGTCTCACTAATGAGCTTCACTGCTATGCATGTGAAGAGCAAATACTCATGCATCAATAGACAAAAACAAAGCTAACAAGCTGTCAAACAAAAGCAATGGAGAGACAATCAAGACGTCCAACTGTGTCTACATTCAAGGGCTGCAGCGTGGGTTAAAACTGAGAGATTAAATTAATGCAAACATTTGTAACCCCAAAACCAGACAACAAAGAGCTGCTCTGTGGAGAACTCCCTGCATGCCTATACTGTAATTACGATCATTTTTTAGATGCTCAGAGAATAGGATGAGCCTGTTTAAAGTGAAATGAGGCTGCATTTATGGGGATATATTTTCACTCTATGCAGGCATCAGCAACAGGGTTCACCGGAGCAAAACATTCGCTGAGTAGGTAAAATCTGACCTGCAGCTGGGCAGAGGACAAGAGACCGCATATGTAATGCAACCTCACATTGTCTCCACCCAACCCCCCCAACAGTTATATGCATTTTCATGAGAACGGGCTGTCGTGATATGAAAATGATAGAAGGAAGACGCCGGCAGAGTGAGCTAGGAATTTGAATTTGATTTGAATTTGAATTCATATTGAATTATGCCAGATCCAGCGATTATAAGTATCTTTGGACTTGTATTTTCTACTTAATTTGAGAGCTGAGAAAGTTAACCAAATGCAAGTTGCAGTCTAGGGTTAGCGATATCTTTATCTTATTTTGATTTGGACTTAATTTTATTTATTTGCTGGTTTTTATTTGTTTACAGAGTAATACCTGGCAACACTGCATCGCTGGCACCTAAAATCAAAAAAGTTCACGGACAGGCTACCTAAAAAAACCAACAACACCAACAAAAAAACATCTGTTACTGTCAGTAATGTTATTGACCCAATCCAAAACAGTTTAAAACTAGTTCACAAGTTGGTTACAGAATAAAATGAAATATGCAAACATTAATGATGAAGAAGTCTATGCTACTTCATTCAGTAGCCTAAAGCAGTTACATTTAACAAAAAGCATGCTAAAACATTTATAATAGCACTAGACAAAGGTATCATAGCACTGGTTATTAATGAAAACCGCAACAGTAATATGTATTGCTGCATGAGTAATAAACAAATGATGAAAATATCCATCCCTAATCTATACTTGATGCAACAAACATGGTATGATTTAACAATGTTCATCCCTCCAAACAGAGAAAACATCTTTCACAAAGATCTATACCTTTGTCTCTTTAAAAATGTTTAGTGCATAATATTTGTAGAGTTATATTCTAAGCCCTACCCCAGACCTCACTAATTTTTAAACTCTGGTTTCATCCATGCATGTACATACACAGAGAGAGATAGAGAGAGAGCAGTCAATCAACCTGTCCGATGTGCAGATGTCTTTCACAGATAACCCAAGGAGGCTGACTCATGTCACTGATGCTTAATGGGACGTCAGTCAGGGAACTGAGACTCTGAGATAGCCCATTATCTGCCTTTAACTACAAAAACACTGGACTACATTGGCTGGCCATGTCTTTGTAATGCTACACTAAGGAAACACACAGGGGGATAGAAGAGGATGAACAAATATCCACTTGTTGAGTGTGACGTCACGCGTCAGCGGTTCCGTGTCCAACCGCTCTGTCAGATACAACGAGAAAACAACAAAATGTGATGATATACATTCACAATGTGATATAATACTACCAAGAGAATTACAATCCTAACCATTAACTCCATACCGAAATCCCAGATATCCAGAACACATATACATCTAAAAAATAATTGTGTTTGCGCCACTGAGAGCATGGAGACTGTAGTGTACACTGTAAGTTTGAAAATGTTTAGCTGAAAGGTTTCATTTGAATACACAGTGCTCAGAAAGGGCTGCTGAGGTATTCTCAAGTGAAGCGAGTTGAGGCTTGGACCCGGAAACAGTCACCACTTAACAAGCGGATTGCTTCGAACACTAAGGCCTTTTTGTAGTCTGTTTGCTCAAACTACTCTACATGAGCCATATTTACAGACTTCTGTATATTTACCATAGAGACAACCACCTAACAAACCCTGTAAACAACCAGAACTACCAATCATGCTAGTGACATGCTAGTAACTTGCTAATCATGCTAGAAACATGCTAGCAACATACTAGTAATTTGCTAGTAACTTGCTAATCATGCTAGCAACATGCTATTAACATGCTAATCATGCTAGCAACATGCTAGTAACATGCTAAGAATGCTAGTAACATGTTAGTAAGGTCATGTTAGAAACATGCTGGAAACATGCTAGTAACTTGCTAATCATGCTAGCAAAAACATGCTATTAACATGCAAATCATGCTAGCAAAATGTTAGTAACTTCCTAATCATGCTAGAAACATGCTACCAACATGCTAGTAACTTGCTAATCATGCTAGCAACATGCTAATCATGCTAGCAACATGCTATTAACTTACTAATCATGCTGGAAACATGCTAGCAACATGCTAGTAACATGCTCATCATGGTAGTAACTAGGGCAGTAACGATACACGATATGAAACCGAAATCGCGACACTGAGATCCACTATCCTGTGTCACGGTGTGATAAGGGAGCATCGCGACACACCCCGTGACTACCTTGAATTGTGCGCAGATGACACTTCATGCGTGCGCGAGTGCTTGAATTGCGCGCAGATGACATATCACGTGCGCGCGGTTTTGAAATGAGCTCACGGCTCTTGTTTCTTTGAGTGTAGATCTGTTTTCCTCTCTGTGCGCTAGCATTAGTGGTGCGCTCGCGTATTATTGGCATAGATTTGCCGCCATAGATATGCGACCATTTTCGGTTGTTGATAACGAGGGGTTCAAGTATTTACTCAGTGTGCTCGAGCCCTATTATCTATTACCAAGCCGGGCGCAAATTGTTTTAAAAATCGTTTTTTTCTTCCACCCCCAAGAAAAAAAATCGTGATAAAAACCGAATCGTGGGTTTGGTGTATCGTTACAGCCCTAGTAGTAACATGGTAGTAACTTGTTAATCATGCTAGAAACATACTAGCAACATGCTAATAACTTGCTAATCATGCTAGCAACATGCTAGTAACATGCTAATCATGCTAGTAGCATGGTAGTAACTTGTTAATCATGCTATAAACATGCTAGCAACATGCTAGAAAATTGCTAATCATGCTAAAATCTTGCTAGCAACATGCTAGTAACTTGCTAATCATATCATTTATACTTTGTAATCTTACTATTTGTAACTATTTTAGACTTAAAACTCAAATTTAAACTCGTAGCACATTACTAGCATTATTTCTATAAACTACTTTAAACCTTCTACCTAGGCTTTTTCAAGCATATTAAAACAAACTTTAATATCTAGTTATTATGGTCATTGTTATTAGTCACTGATTTTGAGATATTTCTCTGCTTAACACAATTAGATTTAACACCAATTTGACCTCAGTCAACATATTCCATCAAAGCTGCTTGCCAGTAATGGAATTAGCGAGGGTACATGAGTCGTATCATCCCGGGTCGGCCACAGTGACATGGCTTCCACTCAACCCCCATTGTCTTGGGAAATGGCATTTTCGATCACATAAAGGGTGTCCCGAAAATGAACCCTAATCCTCAAAATGAAAACGCACCCAAATGTTCAGCCATCAGGGTTCGCATGAGCGCTCTGATCCGTTAGATTAAGACATGTGGCGCAGGTCCAGTGAGCCTTGACCACATGGTGACAAAGAGCCGTCCCTGCACAGCGCTGACAGGTTCCTGCTCTAGGGAGCATGTGTTTGCGTAGGTGTGTGTGTAGCTCGTATCAGTGTCAACTCCTTTGTCCCCTCAGGCAACACACACATGGAACATTTAGCCTGGAACGAATGATTCATGTGTAGTTTTTAATATTGTAATGAAATCATCCCCCTGGAGGAGGAGTGCCTAGAGGTGGCAAGAAGGAAAAATATAACACAGCCAAACACACATATGAAAAATATTTTTATACCAATCAAAAACCATATTAATATTTCTTAAATCTAACTGGATGATGAATTATATTTTTAATATAAAATCATAAAATGATTACAGATGGAAATATTACGTCAGATAAGGCCTATATGTTTATGTAAAACAATAAAATATATAATAATATTTATTATATATACATAGATCTGACTGGATGAATATAAAACGATACAAACAATTAATTAAATATACATACAAATATTTTTTGCATTTATATGTAAATATTATATATATGTGTGTGTGTGCATATGTTAATGTAAAAACCATAAAAACATAAAGAAAATATATATATTTTAAAATATGTTTTAAAAAAATCATATAAATGGACAGTTCAAACTCTAAAATGTAACTGGATAGATCATATTTTTAATCTCTTGCAAGGTCGCTGCTCCTTTAAGAGGACACTGAATGAATGTGCCAGACACCCTTGTCAGCTTTCAGAAGGGACAGATTACTGCACATTCGTCCAGTGACACTTTCTGCAGGCCTGTAATTTATCAGTGCAAATACAGAACCTAAAATACACACTTTATAGCCTTTTTGTGAATGCTGTCAGAAAGTGCTACGGCATCACCATAGCAACTCCATCCATAATAGAGTGCCGACA
Organism: Enteromius paludinosus; assembly: GCA_032361165.1. NCBI lineage: Eukaryota > Metazoa > Chordata > Actinopteri > Cypriniformes > Cyprinidae > Enteromius > Enteromius paludinosus. Next base: position 2,479,749 of record JAUMHQ010000078.1, read on the forward strand.
GACAGAGAGGGAAGAAACTGGAAATGTGAAGTGCATCTCTGCGCAAAATATGATTTCACAAGGCATCCTCAATGACTTGTGAAGAGCACAACACATCAGCGATGACCTTGCGGTCCCTGGGATCAGCAAGAGTGCGTAGGTTTGTTCCGCACTGAGAGCACAATGACTCAGTAACACCTTGCGTCTGCAGGGAGCACTCACACATTTAATTACACACTGAAGATTTGCTTCATGGCTTTGCATCATGGAATTTTGAACAAGGAACTTGGTGAATACTAAGTTATATTGTACAACAACCACTAATTGAACACTTGAGAGAGGGCAGTAATTGGTTCTGAAAGACATTTCAACATGCTGCTTAAAACTAACGATGTTATTAAACATTAATCTTTTCTTAGTTTTTCCCTAAGATGAAAATATGGTACGATGTCATGGGTACAACAGACCTCTGGGATAATTGGCTATAGTCTGTCGTCATATTTTGCAAAAATAAAATAAAATAAAATTAAATTAAATAATAAAATTAAATAAAATTAAATAAAATTAAAAAATTAAATTAAATAAAAAAAAAATAATTATAAAAAAAAAATATATATAATTTCACATTATATATTAATATAATAGCATAAAAACATGTGAAAAATAATTTAAAAAACTGTTTCTACATTTAAAAAATGAAAAACGATGATAGATTACATAAACATATTACAAACAATTAGTTAATAATTAGTTATATAACATATACAATAAGTCAGATTTTATGTTAACTTAAAATAGAAGAATATACACCGTACATACAATACACTGTAAAAAAAAATTTATCACTTCAATATTTTCACCCAGTAAATTCCATGATTAGAAGGTTTGCATTAGAAGGTTTAACTTACATTAGAACTACAAATCCATGTGGTGCCTAAGTAAGCTACTATTTAAGGGATTATATCAAGTTGCCTTACTCTGTTGGGTAAACTAACAGGGCTGAAGGCAGCTTAGATGCATGTAGCCTAGTTGTGGGCAGAGTACCCAGCATTCCTCTATTTAGTCCAATCTGAGATAACTGAAAGATGACAGAGGCATGCTGGGAGTTAGATTACCCCCTTAACTTTATCAGATTCTAAGCGTCTTTGGCTAAGGTGGATCTTGAAAGCCATTAGCATAATTAAAAAGCCATTTGTTTTGATTGTATGAGCAATACAATTACTCGTACAATCGTGGGATCATGGGAAGATCCACTAAACTATATACCGGTGTTTATAGTGAAATGATATTTTACCTGGGTTATGAATCTGAATTCGCAATCTGTATTGAATGTGGTGCTATAAAAAGTCAAGAAAGCAAGAAACGCCTTACTATCGAGCCAGCGCGTCTAAACACATTCCCAAACCTCTTTTTTCAGTAAATCAAAAACATATCTCTACCTACCAGTATGACCGATTCACGAACCAATTTCTTGTTTTTTTGTGAATCACAAATATGCAGTAAGGCCAGTGTAGCACGATTGTAAATGTAAATTATTACATTCAACGGCATTGCTGCAGATTTTTGATCACTGGAGATTGTTTGAAGAATCTAAACTCAGCATAAAACACAAACCACCTACTGGTGTTAATGACAGTTCTATGGGCCATTCTTGCATTTCTCATAGCACAAGACTGAAGTAGATCACTAAAAAGACCACTCACTGAACAATTAAAACAATTTACTATTGCTGTAAGGCTATAAGTCATGCACTGTGCTCCTTAGGGTCGGCGTATGATGGCAGATCTTACTGCATAATTGAGATTAACAGAGACTTTGCCCTTGACTTCAGCACCATAAAGTACTGCGAATTCTGCGGTTAACCAAGAAAACTATAAAAGACGGGGACACAGAGCGACTGGCTGGCCGGTCGATGTTCTTGCAATCGATCATGAGAGAACATTATGAAAATACACACACGCCAGGGTCAGAAGCTGGGGGGAAAAGTTGTCTGCCTCTACCTCCTTTCATTTCACGCTGCTTTCATTTCCTGTCTGGGAGAACAGTGCTGAGTTTCCTTTCAGCATGCTCAGCTGAAATCTTTAATATTTTAGCAGTATGAATGAGTTTGTGCAATTAGTAAGTATAGGAAAACCTCTTTCATGAAGCATAGTGGCTATCTGTTAAATGACTTTCCATATACGATTATGCGGTATGGGTGGTTAATATAAATGGGCGCGGTTTGTGAGTGATGACATCACCACCAAATGCAGACGATGGAGCACAGACCGCTGGCCTATAAAGAGGTTTATAGAGTGAATAAATATGGTATGGGCCCTGTAATATTTTAAGACAATCAATCAAAGTGAACTAAAAAGCAAGGTCCCCTTATTTTCATTTTATACAGGGAGCATCACGTGAATTCACAAGACATATGCTCACAGTATTATTTACACAGATGTGAGGTTCTTACAGGATTTAAGGCTCACACATTTAAAAAAAGGGCAGTTAAAGGGATAGTTCACCCAAAAATGAAAATTAGATGTTTATTTGCTTACCCCCAGGGCATCCAAGATGTAGGTG
>JAUMHQ010000078.1:2482389-2495320 GCA_032361165.1 Enteromius paludinosus
CACAGACAAGGCTTAAGCTAGTCCCAGACTAAATTGCATGTTTGAGCTGTCTCAGATGAAAATGTCTTGCTCTGACAAATCTTAAAACATGTCAGTGTCATTGTTCTGTGTTAAGATGCATACCTGTGATATTTTCTTATAAGTCATTTTTGTAAAAGTTGTTTGAATATCTTAATTAAACTAATGCCTAGTCCTGGCTTAAGCTAAGCCCCGTTTGTGAAACCGGGCCAAAATTTTCATTTTTGGGTGAACTATCCCTTTAATATTTGCTGACGCATGAACCAATAGAAAACAACTATGGGTTTTCTTCTTATGGTATACATGAGAATGAGAAACCATCAATGAGTCATATGCATCCAGGATCAGAAACAGAGAGTTTTATTGCCATCTTTGGTAAGGAAGCTTCCAGTGCAGACATCCAAGTTTTCATACTATTCTTAATAAACAATTTATACAATGTTGACTGTGTTCCAAATCACATTGAAAAAAGCATAATAAAGGTGTCTATATTATATATTTTGTTGTGATTGTTCAAAAAGGGGGCCTGTTTGTAATGTGTATTTCCATTACCACACTCCCATCACCAGCCAAGTACTTACTGACTTCTGAATATGCAAACTGGGACTCCTTGCATATCTACATCCTGTAGACTGACTGAAGCAATCCTCAACTTTCCATCTAGCTGTTTTGTATAAAAATTGAGCTGCAGTTAGCGATGAATCATCAGGGCTCCAGCATAGGACCAAAACACATTCTCAGACAATCTTACTCAGACTTACTCAAACAGCGAGTCTCGTTCCCCTAAAAGGCAAAAGGCCTTTTATAAAAGGAGCTGACAAGATGTTGATAAGTGTGTTTCTAAAAAGGAACAGCCACACTATGGTTTATTCAGGACAGCGTCATCACCGAGCCATCGGGTGCAATTAACATCCATGTGTGAATGACCTCAAATTAGAGCAAATAGGTTACACGACAATAGATTTAGGGTAACTACTTTATTTAGTGGCGGTTTCCGAAAAAAAAAAAAAAAAGGATTTCGTTTTCATAGTACTTGTTATTTACCCAAACATAATGTTGCACATGTGATTCATTAACTTTGCAGATGTTTACCCAAAGGTTTGCCAAGTCCTGTTTTTGTTTACCAGACGAAAAGGCAATGGCCGCTCTCATCTTTGTCCCTTTCAAGCCACCCATTTGCGTCGCCCTGAAATATCAACAGGTTTTATTCCCAATGTTAACAATGCTTTAAAAGTCTCAGTCAGGCTTGAAAAGAGCGCTCTGAGTGGGGTCTGCATCTATCAATCAATTGTAGACTTGTGCAATACACAAAAGCAAAAAGGGAAATAAATGTCTAGCAGTAGCTTGTTTCTTTACAAAATCATTTTTGTGCAAGAATAATTGGTAAATATTGAATTAAATTCCAATGCTAACCCACTCCAGACTGAATTCATCCTCCACTATAATTCGATTTAATAGTGACCATCTGGTTGTCAACCCCTCAAATCCGCATTAAGCGAGACCCACTGGTTAAAAGTCAAGTGATTGACATGCACATTGAATTTGCCTCTCTTTCCCGCTGACAATAGCTTGTAGCCAGACACAATATCTTATTTGTCCAAAGTTCAATGCCAGCAGCATTTCCAGCCGACGACTTGTTTGTGAATGAAAGAGGGCCGCTGACTCTTGCTGTTTTACTTTTCTTCTGCAGGCTCACCAGGGTCTGCAATGACAAAGTGGATGTCACTTGTCAAACACATCCACTGTTTGTTCACAAAATAACAGCGCTGCTTATTATGGCTTTGACAGTGGGAAGCAAAAGCTAAATAAAAGCTCAAGTAAATTTGGGGGAACAGATGAAAAATAACAAGGCCATAGGGGGTAGATTTTGACTAATAAAAAAGCCGAAATGTTTACCAAGGCTGTTTAGCAACAGAGCAAACCAGCTTGTTTTTCATCTAATGCACTTTCATAATAGCCTAAAATATATGAGCCATTAAAATCAGCACATACCCAGTACCCTCAAATCGACTTCCAGTATGAATAAATAATAATTCCTCTGTTCGAATACCAGACCGCCAGCCCATTTATAATTTCACGCCGTCTCCAGTCATCGTGCGAAGAGGAAAGCTGCTTGTTTTGACAGATTGGGTTGCTTTGATGCATACTTCAGTTGTGGTGGATTTTTGCAGCTGCATTGCATGTTAAAGTAAACAGTGGACTTGATAAGATCTTCAGAGATGAATTTGCAAGCAGGGTCTCTCAAGCAGCTGGAAAGTATAAGGGCAGAGAGGAATGCAATAGCATGACTTTTGCTGCCGTGCCACTTTGTGGGGCAAAATATGGACAGCAGGAGAGATATTAGAAAACGAAAGTGTGGAAGAATCATAATGAGAACCATAGTGTTGTCTGAAATTCCAAAGGATTCATAATCCAACCTGGTCTCATAAAAACATGTACTTCTGTCCACTTTTTGTGCAACACCGGTTTTCCATACTTTGCGGCGCGTTTCGCAGCAGTTTCAAAGAGAAATGTCCACAGAGTGGAGATAAAAACACAGTGAACTCTGGCACATTTTTAATTACGTTGATATAGATACATATTGCTGTGTTTTTATTAAGTTGCTTCAGTTATGTATTTCAACTGTTCAGAATTCAGATATCCAGGGACTGTTGCTAAAAGCTAATGCTCTTTTGTGTTGGAAAATATGCTCTAAATATATACCAAATTCAACCCTAAACCTACCAATAGTTTTAAAGGGGTCATACAAACCCTAGCTAATATGATTCTTTAGGGTCTTAATGGAAAGTTTGTAATATAGTTTGTTTAAAAATTTCTCAAAGGTAGTTTTAAAAACGCTCATTTTACACTGTCAAAAACAACTCTTTAGAAATCACTCTGTTCTGTGTACTTCCCCTTTAAATCTTCACGAGCTCCACTGACCCCGCCCCTCTTTTCCGAGGCGCTCTCAGGGGATGTTTTTTTTTAGCTGTATTCATAGTGAAACTTGCTAATTAGCACATTATTAGGAAAGGCGATTAGCAAAGATTCATTAAAAGACATTATACTCACTGCTTCTGTAGGTGAGGCTGGATCATGAAGTCTTGCTTGTCTCTGCGTCTCGGTCTGATGATGGCTCACTCAGGGTGGGTCTGAGGTAAGACACCAGTTCAATCTGTGTGACACGCTGCTGTCAATCAACTGTTGTGGGAGTGGTCACACCGACACGCATTTGAGAATGGCTTGATTTCAAAAGCCAACTTATTTTTATTAAATTAAAAGAAAACTACTTGTGGATCTTTATCATTGTAGGGTTGTTGTGTACACACATTTCAGTCCAAACAGCTTGTAAAAGTCCATGTTGCACCAGATTAACAATCTTTAACAAATGCAAAACTGATATAAAAATCAGAATCAGTTTTCAAATCTCCCAGCATATTAATATTGTTTTGAAGTCATAACATGATACTTTTCAAGCAATTGTGCGAAAATGATACTTTATTAATTAAACTAAAATTTGTGAAAAAAAAAGATATATCAGAATTTAGCGTAATTTTTTTTGGAAACTGTACTTATTGGTACGTATTGGTACGTCCAGGTATGCCATTGGAAAATTTTATTTATAGAGTTTAAATCAAGACTTTTGCTTAAAGTAATAATAAACCTAAAATGTAAATGTTGTCATTATTCACTTACTCAGTTTTTGGATAGGCTGTTTCTTTAAAGCGTCTCAATGTTTCTTCTTAATAAAGAAACCCCAGTTTCAGAGTGTCAGAAGAGATCTCAGCCATTTCTGCCAATATATCAAATTCTGCAATCAAACTATTTGAATATAATTTCTCATAACATAATTTCGCAATTACAGTATCTCAACCGCTGTGTCATGTGTGCCTATTGTTATTTCTCCAGCATAATTGTATGAGAAACAGCTGAGAAAGTTGCTAGAAATTTTCTTCTCTGTATGGTTTCCCTCCATGATGTCAGGTTTGATATTATCAAATCGCCGTCTGAACACAGAGGCTATGGTCTGGGGAGAATGCATGACCGGTATCGTTTTTCCATTGAGCTCGGCAAAGACATCAGGACATACAGAGGAATGAAAATAGACTGAACGGGGGTCTAGAGGGTCCGCTGGTTCTAGCTCATTTGGCCACATATAGCAGTCCTGTACCTCTCTGCTTCTATATAGCTTCAAGGTTAACAAGCTGTCTGGAGCCGTTCTGTCTGCTGTCCACCGTATACCTGCTTCATACAAAGCGGCTCTCTGGGAGATAGAAAAGATAAGAGTTTCATGACCAAAAGTAGCCTTTCATGAGAAACAGGCTTAAAATGTGCTTGGCTCCTCACACAAGAGTATGGGTAGTAACCTAAAAATGTTTGATATTGCAAAGTGTGATATGTTTTAATAAAAGAAAAGCAGCTGTGCATTTCACAAATTCATTATGGTTTGGCGCTATATTACTTATAAAAACCATTCAAATTCATAGTTCCTACTACAAAAAACAGGTGATTTAGAGTAAACTTTTGGATAAATCCTTTGAGTTACGACTAAAATATGGCCTGTTTTCTGATGATCTTAGGTGAAATATGATATTAAATCAATCAAAACTAAATCAATAAACAGATTTCTATATATAATTTACATAGTTACTGTTCTTTACTTTTAATGCTAATCAGGTTTTGACCTTTTTGACTATATTTACTTAAAATTAATAATAATATATATATATATTGCAATATATATTGGTAAATCTGAGCAAAGGTGGCTGTAAAGATAAATCTGCATTGTTTGTCCTTTTGATCTTTCATTGAAAAGCTTTACAAAATTCTAACCTACCATTGAATTGAAACAATTGAAAATAGGGAGAATTTTGTGTGATGAAATAAAAGTTTTTCTCCAATACTTGTTGGCCACAATTATTGGCACCCCTAGAATTTTAGTTTATTTCCACTCATATTCACAATTTTGAGCACTCCGGGGCGATTATGGATCTGACAGAACTGGAGAGGATCTGCAAGGAGGAACGGCAGAGGATCCCCAAATCCAGGTGTGAAATATCCACTTGTTGCATCTTTCCCAAAAAGACTCATGGCTGTATTTGATCAGAAGGCTTCTGTTAAATACTGAGCAAAGGGTCTGAATACTTACGACCATGTGATATTTCAGTTTTTCTTATTTCATAAACAGCAAAAATGTTAACAATTATGTGTTTTTCTGTCAATATGGTGTGCTGTGTGTGTACATTAATGAGAACAATTAACTCTTGAACAATTAAAGAGGGTCTGAATACTTTCCGTACCCACTGTATATATATACATATATATATATATATATATATATATTCTCAAAGCTAAGCAGTTTTTTTCCTACTTAGAATTTACTGAAAAATATTATTGTCTGAAATTGTTTGTGGCAATGTTATTTGAGAGCACTGGGTCTTAACTATACATTTGGCAGGTTTTGTCTCTTTGAAATCAAAAGAGCCTCAAGAGCATTTGTGAGATGTGATATTAATGATGGATGACGGACATTTAATATCTCTGTCCAATCCACTTCTTGTTGTGACAGATGGCACAGTTGTCATGACGATGAAACAACAGAAAGAAACCGATGCTCAAATGTTGAGCCAGAGACGCTGATGTGATATTTTAGTTATGTTTGACTCGAAGTTTGTGGTTTGCTTGATCAAAGTCAGACAGTTGTTTTATGTGAAAAGAATGGAAGAATTTGGTCATTACCTAACTACCAAAACAAGAAGAGAAAGTGGGTTGGGAGAAAAAAGAACTAAGCCCTTAGGACATGAAAATGTGGTAGGACAAGAGAAGAGGTGAGACAACATTGATAGGGGCATTAAACGGCTGAAGAACAGATGCATGCAGTTATGTCAACATATTCATCACTGATTAATATCATTGCCATAACAAGAACAAGCGGTCCTGACCACCAGACAGTTCAAAGCATTAAAGCACTCAACTTGACGTCAGCGGTAATTCATTATATGCTTTGTTTTAAGTAATAATATAATAATAATAATAGCAAATCATATGTTATATCTGTTTTGCATTTGCATGCAGCAGCCTGTTACCACATCATTTCCCCATTACAAAAGACAGAGGGTCTTCAAGCTGTCACTTTGCTGCAGTTGTCGACAGTTTGTGCATCGATTCACACTATCATGCTCTTTATATATATATACATTATAATACAAGTTAATCAAATTCTAAAATATATTTATTCATAAGTTTATCAAATACTATTACAATAACATTTATGCTATTTCTTTACCCTAAAAACCTTTTTAAAACTTCAATTCTTTGTTTGTTTTTTGCTCCTATTTATGGGATGTTGGAGACAATTAATAAATGTACTACTTTTAAAATGTATTTTTGTTTTGTTACATTTGTAGTTCTTATTATTTTTCTTATATTAAATAAATTGAACTTTGAAAATAAAATAAAAAGTGAAGAATAACGCACTTTTAAAGAGTTGTTAAAGAGTGCTCATTTTATTGTTTAATAAATACATTTTATTTAACATTTTATTTTATTTAACATTAACTAAAATTAATTTGATAAAATACATAATATTTCATTAAAATATTACATATTTTATTTTAAATATCGAAATGTAATCTATATGTAAAAAAAAAAAAAAAATTAAATGAACAATAAATAGAATTTATATAAATAAGCAAAATAAAATAAAAAAATTAAAATGCTCATTTATTTGACCATGTTAGAAAATGGGTCCCAATACCAGAATTTCTATCTTCCTTGACCTGAAAACATGTGATGAAAGCATTGAGAGCATGTCAAGCCAGCACATGAACTTTACGATAGCAATCAGATGTGGACTGAGATACGTCTCAAAGGATAAGGGACCTTAAAATGAAAAAGAGCAGGAATGTGTGTGGAAGGATTCCTTTAAAAGCCTGGTGGCACGACCACCAAAATCCCTTGACCCGCAAAAATATCAGCAGATCGTAGTGACCTTGCTCATGTTTAATCTATACTCCCAATGTGAATGACACTTTTTAAGTAATCAAAAAATAAAATAAGGGCTTTCCTTGTCTGGGTCAAGTTGTGGAATAACCAGACCTGATTCTGTGTGACCTGATATCAAGACCCTTATCAGAGCTCTGTATCATGAGAGAGCTCAACCCTGTTATCATAAGCTCTGTTTGAAATCACAAACAAACTGCAGGAGGAGGCCAAAGACAACACAGAGAGGCAAGATGAAACAAGGAATCTCCTCGAGATAAAAAACAACTGCAGGCGGGACAATGTCCTCCAGGGGTCAGGGCCAAAGTTCAAAACCCTATGTGTATGTTAGGATCCAGGAAAGAGAAATCACAGAGGAAGCCATTGATAACATATGCAATGGATTCACAGAAAATTCCAAAAATGAAAAAAGATTAATCATAAGAAGAAAAAAAAATCAATCATCAAAATTGCTCAAAAAGGAAAATTCAAGAAAGGACAATTAAATCTAAAATTTTCATTTATTCAGTATTATTAAGTTCAATTAATTAATTTCATATAAAAAATAAAGAGAAAAATAGAATAAAACATAAAAAAGACATCATTAATAATAATGAAAATCATAAATTATCTCCAACATCCCTAAAACAGAAAATTTAAATCGAAATTTTAAAAATAATTTTAATCAAATTTAAATTTCACTAATTTAAAAAAATGGAAAAATCAAGAGTAAAGCATAAACATAACAAACATTTTAAGATGTAGTAGTAAATAATAACTGCTAAATTAATTCATTATCTCCAGCATCTCTCAAACAGTACATTTAAGAAGGAACAATTTAATTTGATTTCCTTACTAAAAATAAAAACAAGGAATATAAGTATGAATAGAAAAAAAGTAAATAAAATCTAAAATCTACATAATTAAATAAAATAAATACATAACATTTCAAGAAAAAGCTATTTTAACAAAAGAGTGCTATTTCATTATCTTATTTTATTAAGATTTCAAGAAAGAACAATTTCAAAGACCATCAAAATAACTAAATAAAGTTAATTAATTATTAAAAGCATGTATAATGAATGATTAATCTCCATCATGAAATTTAACTTAACATATAAGGAATATTCACTAACCTTTGACCTTTCTCAGTGCAACAGCTTTACACAAAGGCAGGAGGTGAGCTGTATTGAATATAAATCAATCATTCATATTGTCATTTAACGTAAGGATCAGAGGTCAAGCTTCTCGTCTCAGGCGTTTGAAATACTCGAGCGTTTATTGCACCTTTATTTATGGCGAGGGGAGAGACGGCCGAGCAGAATGCTGAGTTTGCAGTAGAGATTGTTATGCTTGTGCAACCTGAGATTACACACACAGATCCTCGTGTGGGAAAGGTCAGCATGCGGAGTGTGTGTGAGAGTCTGTGAGAGAGTGTGATGTCTTTGCTATTCCTCCTTGAAATATTTTCTCTTCCCCCACTGCTGCAGTCATTTGTCACCCTGGCACACTGTCCTGATGTCCTGATCATATTTATGTGCTGGCCGGCAGCCACTGACCGACCGAGATTAATGAACATATGACCTTCTGCACACATACTGTATATACCTCCTGCTTCCCTTCAGCTCTGTGCCTCACCGTTACATCCTTTCTTAGTAGTGCTTGCTAAGTCAAGCGTCCATCACTACTGCTATTGTTAATGCTTGGGAATAAGGATATAAACAAAGCCTTAACTCTAATATATATTACACACTGTACCAAAATACTGTTAATGATAAGTTCCTGGTAAGTAAACTGTAAACTGACAGTCCCAGAAGTCCCTGCATTGCATTTCCAATTTAGTTTGAATTTGATGTTTTTTTCTTTGAAATAACTTTGTTTCTTCTACGTTGTATGTTACATGTAATGTTGTTAAATGAATGTTTATTGCATATTTCAGTTTAGTGAATCTCACCGATTTTAATGAATGACACGGAGCACCTTCTACATATGTTCATATTTAAAAGCTGCTTCTGATGGGCTTTGGTTCATCATGTGACTTTCTTATCACCAGCTGCATTTGGTGCTTGTCAGTGAAAGAAATGACAATATTTAATTGTACATTTTAAAGTTAAAACCATAAAACCTAATATGTAGTTATCCTGTATGTTTGTGCTCAAACAGGAAAATTCAAGAAAGGACAATTAAATCTAAAATTTTCATGTATTCAGTATTATTAAGATCAATTAATTAATTTAATATAACAAAATAAAGAGAAAAATAGAATAAAACATAAAAAAGACATCATTAAATAATAATGAAAATCATAAATTATCTCCAACATCCCTAAAACAGAAAATTGTAATCAAAATTAAATACATTATTTTAATCAAATTTAAATTTCACTAATTTAAAAAAATGGAAAAATCAAGAGTAAAGCATAAACATAACAAACATTTTAAGATGTAGTAGTAAATAATAACTGCTAAATTAATTCATTATCTCCAGCATCTCTCAAACAGTACATTTAAGAAGGAACAATTTAATTTGATTTCCTTACTAAAAATAAAAACAAGGAATATAAGTATGAATAGAAAAAAAGTAAATAAAATCTAAAATCTACATAATTAAATAAAATAAATACATAACATTTCAAGAAAAAGCTATTTTAACAAAAGAGTGCTATTTCATTATCTTATTTTATTAAGAATTCAATAATACTTTGTCTATGAAAACTAATTATGGTAACACTTTATTTACTTCCCTGGTACATACATGGTAAATATCTTGTACCTCTAGACAAATGAGTGGTAACACAAGGTACTTATCTAAAGTGCATGGACATGGTAACAAATAAGAAACACCGCTGTACAGTCGTACATTTGTGGTAATTAGTTAGTACATACAGTGTGTGTAAGAATGGTGACTTACAGGTAGTGCCCGTACTTGATAACTAAATGTGTAGTACGGACAAGTAGGTACAAACAGGCATGCCCTGACATTATCATAAATGGAAACCAATTAACAAATTTAATTAACTAACCACTACTTGAAAGTGACTGATTTTTACTTTATGGATGTCAAAACAAAAGAAAACATGGTTTGGAGAACCTGAGCCATATCTAGAGACTAGAATATCATACTTCATATCTATCATCAAGCTGACTAGTAAGCACCTAGCAACCACCCAAAACACCCTAGCAACAGCAAGCAACCACACTGCAACAGCAGTATTTGTTCTAATGTCTGAAAGAACCTAATAATGCTTCAAAAACATTACAGTATATGTTATGCTAGGTACAAAATAATGTTGCTGGAACATCAGTATGAAGTTTGTAGTTTGAGGTGTGAATTTGCACTAGTGCATGATTAATAAACGTAAATTTGCTCTGGCAGAACCTGATTTTACCAAGTGTGACATGTTCATGTAGTTTTTTTAAGGCTTGCAATCAGTGTATGGGGCTTGTACATCAGTGTCATTCATCTATCATTTCATCTGAAAATATGTTGACCACATCTAACTCAGCAAATATCGGTAACTCATTTCCGTTTAGCTCAACAGAGCTCAATAAACATTTGCTTTTCTTCACACTATCGGTTCGATTTAGGATAGTGTTTAGTTACGCAACATTTTATTTCCAAAATACCATGATGCACACTGAAACCAATCTAATTAAAGATTGCTAGATTCACGTACATCTGTTTCAGATAAAACTCAATGTGCTTTTAGCACCACACACTGAATGTTGCACTTAAAAAGTATTGCAAAACGTCCAAGAAGCAAACTACTGTCATATTGCAAAAATGTATTTTTCAATAGTTACCTTAAAAATCTTTCATCATGTTCCAGTAAAGTGGATGGTGTAGCCTTTAGAAATCAGCATTTTAAACGTAGTCAGCATAATTCAACTCACTAATTAAAATATTACAAATTAATTTTCCTGGAAACATTAAGAAAACACTCTCAGAAACATTCCAATAATCTTAAACTAGTCTAGTGCACTCTGAAATCTGAACATTCTCACAACCAAAATGGAATGTTTAGAAAACGTTTTAAGATTCTAAATCTTTTATCAGAAGTCTAACACCTCCTGATAAGCTGCTAACATCAGTAGGTTAACTGTGGCTTAACACTCATACAGTGGACAAGTATAAATGGTTTACACATATCAAGTATTACAAATGCAGTGATATGAGAATAATTCACCATTAAACAATGTGCAACAGAACAACAGCTGCTCCTCTCATAATCAAGCACAAAGACCTTTTTTGTGAGCACACATATATTTATATATGATTTATGCTTCCACCCAGAGCTTTTGACATATATACGGGTGTGGCAATAATGAAAGAAGCTTTCTTTTAAGAAGATTCAATCAATAAACTGATACATTCCAGAAAATACTGTTGTTTACAACTGTTTGGAGGAGAGCTATAAAGAGGAGTAAATGAAAAAGGCTTTGGCTTGATTTATGAACTTAGAGGAGCTTATAAAACATACTCAGGCCTTTACAGTGATTCCAGTCGAGGCACATGAGCAAGGACACATGTCATGCTGTTATTCCTCTGGAGCAGACGTCCTTCAGCACTGATCACACAATCACTGCTGCATGACATGTGACATATGAAGGACACTTAGGTGCACCACATTCTATAAATGAAGAATTTGCACTTGATGAATAGAGCTTTTGATTTCAATTTTTGTCTATTTGTTGCTTTAATTGATATTAAAAAAAAACAGGAATGCCAGTATGAAACTTCATTTCACGATGTAATGCACTTTGAGCTGAATTGAGAGTGAAACGGAAACAGACAGACAGAGACAGATTGAAAATAGTGCAGGTTAAGATTACAGTTCTTATCTTCCTCAAGAGGAATTTAAAGACCTACCTCAGATAAACTCTCAGAGATGACTGCACTGCATCCTGGAGTCCGACTCATCTGCTCCAGCACTGAGATCAACCAGAACGTGACATATGGCAGCCAACAAAGACCAGGATGGCCGAGTGGTTAAGGCGTTGGACTTAAGATCCAATGGATGTATGTCCTCGTGGGTTCGAACCCCACTCCTGGTAGCATGTTGTGGTTTGTCTTACTTTAAACTAGTAGTCTTACGTAGCCAGACCTTTATAATGACAGCAGAAGGTCTGCTTTGAATGGCCAGGGATTGCTTGATGGGCCATATAACTAATATAACATAGCATCACGTAAGTGAAATAGAATCGCAGAGTGGTACATTGAACTTAGGATCCAATGAACGACTGTTCTCATGGGTTAGAACCCCACTTCTGGTAAAATGTTGCCACATTTACAAAGTTGCTACCAAAAAACTAGATTATTGGTATTATGAATGTATTGGTAAAAAGGGCGTTTTAGAATGTGATTAAAATCAGAGCACAGTTGCACAATCGGTCTGGAAACATGCAAGCAGAATATGTTGCAATAAATTATCAAGCGTTAAGCAGGTATACAAAGTGACCAGGATGACTAAGGGTGTACTCACACTAGGCAGTTTGAACCGTGCCCAAGTGCGTTTGACTAGTCTGAGTGCTCGGGCGCGGTTCGTTTAGTCTTCCTTGTCCCACTTGGAAGAGGTGTGCCAGAGCATGGTTCAGTTGGACTCGTTCACGGTTCGGATGTAGTGTGAGCGCTAACAGTGCTGAAGCACCAAACAGGATATGTGACGTCCTGTTTTTGCGACGCTCCAAAACCAACAAAAGCGATAGACCTGTTTAACAATACACTGTGAGAGGGCTGTGGACCACAGCAGACCAAACGACGCAAAATTACCATCCACAATGTAAACAGAGCTATGGACTCCATTGTGCTCAGTGAGAGAGGCCATAGGTGTTTCTCAATGTCAAGGAAGGATCCTCGGAAGCCAGAATTTTGAGGAAGCTACGTCATCGACATCCGTCGAAGGACTGTTCCAATGTCGAGGATCCTCGGAATTTCAACCAAGGACTGAGTCCTT
>JAUMHQ010000078.1:2495420-2514273 GCA_032361165.1 Enteromius paludinosus
GCCTGTTCCATTTACGTGTTCTCCGAATGCTTAAGAGGAGCCTCGCCTAGCCTCTGAAGGAAGTGACTTGGGAGGACGAGTCCTGCTAAGGATGTATCCTTGACATTGAGAAACACCCCATGTTTATCCAGAAACTGTCGCACCAAAATGACGTAAGCGTGCTCCGGCACGAAGGGGGAGTGGGGAGGGAGGACAATCGTACTCGGGCCCGGTTCACGGTACCAAGCCTAGTGTGAGTACACCCTAATGCAGAGTTCACACTGCATGATTCTAGCCCCGATTTTGACTCGCCGACAGATTTTGAGAAATCGGCGACAAACGGCCAAAATAACAGGCAAATCGGTGCTCGTTCATGTGAGTGACAATCACACAGTGTGAACTATCAAAGACGCGATCTGAGAGATATGCAAACGTGTCGCCGACACCCGTTAGATATTTGGCATGAGCAACATCCAGGGCAGCGGGATGTTGGGGGAGGAGTTACGAAGTTATAGAAGGTAATTATCCTTGTCCATGATCTTCTTTTCGTTGTAAATGAGCACACATGCAATTTGTATGGCAAGCTTATTTTGCGTGCTATTATTTTTAATAATAATCCCAGTCTCACGTGAGAACTCCGGTCTTGCACACGTCATGCAGTGTGAACACAGCAGCTACTGAATGCTACCCCTGATAGTCATGCAGTGTGAAAAGATCTGTGACGCAATTACTTAGAAAATTGTGCAGTCTGAACTCGGCATAAGTGGCTAAGGTGTTGGACTTAATGTCGAATAATCAAATGTGGTTTGACCCGTAGTCCTGGTGAATTTTAAATTGAATATAGTTACGCAGGATGGTGATAACTTTCTTTTGTTGTGAGTAGCACAATCACATGTTAAACTGTGCTATGTGTTTATAACAAGATTGATATAGAAACATCTGTATGATTGTTAGCCATTTACCGCCACAAAACATCAAACCCAATCAACCAAATCCATTGCTAATATAACTGATGTTTTAATTACAGCACTTTCACTTTCCTGTTCAGTTTTAGCACCCCATTCGTCCAGCAGTGAGACGGAGGTGTTTACTGTCTGTTCCAGGTGCTGTTACAAGGGCCAGGCCGGGCCAGGCCCGGGTAGAGCGAGGGGCCACCCTGGATAGCATAAACAAACAGACCCCAGTGAGCCTGCTGTTTTGATAATGTCCATGATTAGCTCAGGTGCTGGGTTATGACCCTGCCAGACCTACAGTCCTGGCGGGGGCTGCGTGTGTTTTCCTTCTTATCCGACAAGGAAAAGATGCAGCTGCTTTTATAAGGCCGGATCCCCTGACACAGAACAATTTAAACAGACTGAAAGGAAATGAAAATTGTAGTTTTGAAGGATTTAGTTCACGTTACATATGCCAATATACACCTAAAAATGCACAAAATATAGGTCATTTAAAAATAATTATTTTATACAAAGCTATAAAGTGTGTGACAATCTCAAGACATTTGACGGTTTTTAAAAATTTGATACGTCCTGCCCCAACTTACCCCTTTTAATAATACATACGGCTTTTGATAAGTGGATATTCCACATCATTCACTTTTTAAAGTCATTAATAAAAAACAATCAGTACCCTAAACTTAACTACTAACAATTTTGCTTCTAACTACTAACATTTTGAATGTGTCCCTAATTTACACACCTGATTCAGATCATCAGCTCATTGAGAAATGAACTCAAACGAGTGTGTCAGATAAGGAAGACATGCAAAATGTGCAGAGCAGTGGATCCCGAGGAACAGAGTCGAAAACCACATATATCGACGTATTAGGGCTATTGCAGTAACTCAACAAAGATTTGACAGTAGAATAGAGTGACTGACCAATCAGATGGCTCTCTGTGGTATAACTGATACTGATTGGTCAATCACTCCATTCATTCTATGTTAAAATCATTGGTTAGTGTCTTCTAAAGAGTATTGATCATTCACTATGGTAGGGTATAGCCTCTCATATCAATTCTTTTTTCTCACATATTATATTTCTAATATATTAATCTAAAAACTTGTATATGTTTGATGCTGATTAAAGAACATTGTGGTCAATGGAAAGTTTTCATAGATACTAAACGTGGAATCCATAATGTGGATTATGGATGTGGATGTTACGTTATCTTTGCTTGCTCTATGCACATTCCATAAAGTATTTTTTTCTCTTTTCCCAACAAAATTCTATTTTAGATACATTTAAAAAGAAATAAACATCTAGTGAGCCAAAAAAAAAGAAAGAAAAAAACTGGATAAAAATAACTCTTTCTGTTTGATGAAAGAATGAATCAATATACACATAAACCACCCAGATCGCAGGAATCAGATGTGGGGTGAGTACTGCTGGAGGGAATGTAATGTCTACACCACCCTCTGTTTCTGCAGACTGAAAAGAGAAAGAAAGAATGGGCCGTGAGTTTGGAGTTAGTGTTGTGCTCACAGACCAGCTGTGTAAATCTCTCACTGTCCTTCTCAGGGGGAGCACAGACTCATTTTTAGAAACACTGGTATTCCAGTAACTTAAGTGCATTCTTCAGGCATGTAACTGTATAGAGATCAAGAAACAAAGACTGCGATAGAGCTCCGTTAAATCCCAGTACAACACAGATTGAAGCTCTCAGGTGGCCTGAAATAGGTAAAGAGGTCGTTAAGGAAACAAGGAGGCTGCGCATATAAATAGCTTGAGTTATTGGGTCTCCAATAAACCAGTTCCCTTCTGTCTGTCTAACTCATCTTCCTGTGTCATTTATCGGAAAAGAAGTAGAGTGTTATATTGATTCGCAGCACCCTGCGGTAAGCGAACCCTTCCCCCATGACCTGTCAGGTATGACAGACAAAAGAAGGCAAAAAAATAACAGAAAGAATTAAGCTCATGCTGGGAATTACTCGTCTACAATATCAAGAAATCATTCGCACCAAAAAGCCACCGCAATTACCCAAGGAGAGCCCTCAGAGAAGATAATGACTGCTTGCGCTTCAAAGGCGACTATCTGGCCCCCTCTTCAATGAGATCCAGCAGGGTTTTTGGGAGATGGACAGGGTGAAGCCCCCAGCCAAGAGTGCTGCCCCTGCTGATGGAGAAGCCATGGAAAAAAAGGAACAATTGAACACTCATTAGCATGGCAAAGGTCTGCTCATTACAAGGAATCATTAGAGCTGCTCTCAGATGAAAGGACTGTTCGGACTCCACATAAGGAGGTGTCCACTAAAAAGAAGTGTTTGGCAGAAACGAGGTTAGGGTAAGAAACAGAGGATAAATCCATCCCCCACCCCAGAATCAAATTATTTGACATGTCTGGTCTGCCAACAGATGCTATACCAGTCAACAAATCAACCATGAAGCTAAAAAAGCTAAAAAAAAATTTATATATAATTTATATACCATATTTATTATTTTTTAAATATAATACACTTATAACACTATAATACACACTAGTTTTATATTTATTTAGGTATAATAATATATCTTTATATGTTTATCCATTTTTTATTTTATTTTACATTTAGCTGAAGCATGAACAATTTAGGGTTTAATTTTATCAAATTAATTTTGTAAAACATTTAATAACCCAATGTGACAACTTACCCCATAATGTGACATCACTGCCCTCCTGTTGAGACACATTGCCACAAAAGGTCAATCAACTCTTCAGTCAACTGAATGTATTAAAAGCAGGAATATTTTGTAGTCTTTTTTTTTTTTTTTGTGGCCATGACTTTTAATGTACTAAAATGTGACAACTAGCCCCAGTCTCTCTCAGGTGAAAGATATCATCTACAGTATATCACAAAAACACAAAGATATCATTTTATTTCTTGTTTTCAGCTCAGAGAATAAGATGGAGTAGACATGGAATTTTAGAGTTAGACACACAAATAACTAAAATATTACTTTTGGATTTCTTGCTAAATTTATGGTAAAAGTGGTCAGAAGATAAATTACTTTTCTTTGGTTAACGGTTTGCATCCCTTTTTTTTTCATTTAAGCATGCCAAAAAAGGTCAGTGTATTGGTCTTCCATTGAGGTTTTAACCACTTTTATGTTGCATTCCTAAAAAATCATTTAAAAATGCCCTTTTTATTTGCCAAAAGCCATTTTTTACTTTAATCTAGTGCTTGGTGAGTATTGATTTTGGACCCTGCATGTACACACAGACCACCACTGCCACAACCACGAAAACGCAGCAGTAATCTCCTTCCCCCAGAGCTGCAAAGTCATTATCAGCTGTCCAGGTCTTGCTTATGAGCTCCAAGCTCCCAGGAGACACTGAAATAAGTGTGCTGGTCAATGGGGGAGGAGAAGGCCGGTGGGGTCCCGCTCCTAAACGAGGGGCCGAAGAGGAACAGAGAGATTCAGAATGATGAAGGAGTCTTTGAAGAGCTTGAGATGGAGGGATGATGGCTCTTTGAGGTCTGCCTGGGCACTAAAGGGCTTTTGTGTTGAAACCTCCTGCAAGAACAGTTCACGTTACTGCAGGACAATGGCTGGTTAAACTGTGCACAGAAAGAGGTTAATCCACAAAGAATAGGCCGGTGGCTAGTAAAGCTAGTGACACAGGGCCTGGAGAAAAGCATTAGTCAATGAAGCACTAATTAAAGTGTTTGCTTGTTGAGCCGTGCAGAAGGCGATCAAAGCCGAACGCGGTCATGTCACAAATAGGGAAGATGCTTAAGGGGACGCGTTCATTCCGCATTAAGGACGGATAAGAACACACACTGAGCAGCTGCACAACTTGTTCAGAAATCCAGTGTTTAGGAAAAAAGCATACATTTTTAATAATATAGGGACCAGGATGGCCGAGTGGTTAAGGCGTTGGACTTAAGATCCAATGGACGAATGTCCTCGTGGGTTCAAACCCCACTCCTGGTAGGCCCATAAGAATTTTAGACGCACCATAGTAATGTGGCTGTGTAATAGAAAGCGGTTTTCTCAAAATTGTTTCTGAAATAACTGTAAAGGGAAAGGAAGGCTTCATTGTGTGGCAAATTGATCAGGGTGACTAGTTTACTGACCTTAAGATCCAATGCCTGGTTTCAAACCCCACTCTTGGTAGAGCAATGTGAAATTTAAACAGAATATAGTAATGTGATTATGTTGTTGTGTATTAAACAACTTTGCTTTCTGAAAACAATGGTTCAGCTGTAAAGGGAAAACAGCGGTTTACTGCACCACAAAGAGTACAGGAGGGGTTAAGGTGTTGGAACTGAGATCTTTTCCCAATATGTTTAAACCCCACTATTGGTAAATCAATTTGCTTTTTAAGCAGAATACATTAATGTAACTGTATTACCACAAACTGGTTTCCTACAGTATTTAGGAAGTACCTGTAGAAGGAACAAAGGGGTTCCAATGGAATAGGGCAACCAGGATGGCCGAGTGGTTAAGGCGTTGGACTTAAGATCCAATGGACAAATGTCCTCGTGGGTTCAAACCCCACTCCTGGTAGATTAATGTAAATTTTAAGCAAAATATAGTAAGAGAAATGGTTTACTCAAAATTGCTTCTAAGGTAGGTGTAAAAAAAGAGTTCTTTGTGACACAAATGGCTGTGTAGTTATGGGAAAATGATTTCTGACGGCCAGTGTTGGGAGTAACGTGTTACAAAAGTAATGCATTACAGTAATAAATTACTTTTTGCTGTAATGCAGTAGTGTAAGGCATTACTAAATTTCAGTAATATTTTAGTCGTTACATGTTCACACACAACACACTTTTAGCAGAAATTTGTATTGTTCAAAAAACAGCAAGATATTAACATATAAAAAATGCCGCAAGTCTGCTCTATTTTCTGTTCTTAGTCAGTTATTATCCATGTGTGGTGTTCAGGTTTGTAAATTAATACTAAAGGACAGCTTCTAATATATACAGTATGTGTAGAGCAATTTATTTAATTCATCTCGCTCTCGCTGGGGTAACCTTGTATGTGTGACGTGGTCAAGTGAAGGCGTATTTAGGGCAGGTTTTACAGGAGCGTCGCGAGGCTACTGGCCCAAACAGTGCAAATGCGGCACTTTATTAAGTTAATTTAGAAAAAAGCTTGGAGCATTTTTGTTCATTAAATATAAGTTTTAATTTTTTTTAAAGTAACAACAAAGTGGCCAGCAGCAGACAGTGCTGATCATAAAAATATATCACTCACTGTTTACTATGCACTGATAAAGCATAAAAATAGAAAAAAGGATAGGTATTGCTGTTCATGTGTGACTGGACCATGCCAGATGGATCCTAATACCAGGTGTAAATAGAGTTAAAGTGTTTTGTAGTGTCCTGTTAAGGAAACAAAAGAATTTTAGTGGCACACAGTGATAGAGCAGTGTGAAGTTTGAGTAGAATATACTGATTCTACTCTATAGGTACGTGTGGTGATCAACAAAGAAACTAATTGGTTTCTCCAAGTGCCTCTGGAGGATACTATAAAGGAAACAAAGCAATCCTCTGCTCCTGGAATTTTGAGCCGAGAAGTTAAGGCGTTGGACTTAAGATCCAATGGACGCATGTCCTTGTGGGTTCGAACCCCACTCCTGGTACTTTGTTGCAATAACTTAATATGTTATGGCTACCAACAAAGTGGTATAAGAAGCAAAGGGGTGCAGTGACCAGGATGGGTGAGTGCTTAAAGTGTTGGACTTAAGATGCAGTGAACAAATGTCCTCAAACCCCACTCCTGGTAAATAAATGGAAATACTACAGATGAAAGCATTTACTAAAAAAGGAAAGGAAATGAAAACATATTTGTTATTTTGTCAAATCAGTGTTTGCCACAAAGACGCCAGAATACTGGTAAAATATTCATTTCAAGGTCAAACATGCTAGTGTGCTGAGGTTGTTTTAATAACCAGATGTTTGTTTTTTTCCTCAGAAACCTCTTTTCCTGCTCTCCCGTGTGTCTGTGTGTTTCTGAAGAAACAGGTCTTGTCTCACATGAACACTTCACTATATGAGTGCTAATAAGAACCATGTCAGGAGGGATGCCTGCAGTTTCAGAAAGCGTGAGGAACTGAGCCCAGCGACTGACAGGTTGTATAGATGCTATCCACACCTTCTATAGTCTCTCAGTCTCTCGATCTCTCAGTCGCTATGGCACCCCTGCAGTAAGCCACCAGAAACCATGGTTACTGACTTATGTGTGCTTTCCATCCCCACAAGGCCGATTTAATGAATGCAGTCATTTCATTGCTTTCTAATGCAAACAATAAATTATATCACATGTACATGTTTCCATTAAAGACTAGTGTCACATTAATTGTGCATGATTGTGTTTTCTAAATGTCTTTGCTTTACTTTTTTTTGCCTACTTTTTTTGCCTTTTTTTAGCAAGTAATGAGATCAACACTATGAGATTTACTAGCGTAAAATGGAAAGGCTGAGTAAATATGGTCACTGATGCCATCAGCATTCAGGTCAACCTTTATTAAATAGCCTCAGAATGGAGAAAGATGTTTTGTGGGTTCATACAGTACTGCTGTGTTATTTAAGTGCTGCCGTGGATGAAACAAAGGGGTCCTTATCACCACACCGACCAGGATGGCCGAGTGGTTAAGGCGTTGGACTTAAGATCCAATGGACAAATGTCCTCGTGGGTTCGAACCCCACTCCTGGTAGGGCAGTTCAATATTTATAAAATGAAGTTGCTGTACAGGTGTGTTTCTGAAGCAGCCAGTTAAATAAAGAAAGGGCTTTTTGGCATCGCACTTGTGGGTCCAGATGGTGTAGTTACAGCATCTACCAGCAGGGACTAACTGGTCTGTGCTAACTACCCAGACCTTAACCCATTGACATTGTGTATGATGATGATACACAGAGCTGGGTAGTCACTGATTACGTTAAAACTAAATTAAAAAAATTAACTACTTGTAATTAGATTAAATCACATCTTAAAATATCTGTAATCAGACTACAGTTACTGTTTCTACTCTACATATGATTACACATTTTTCACACAATACCAATAAATTATTAATTCTCTCTAATTTCTCAATCTTTTAAATGTTCCTTTCTATATATATATATATCAATATTATTATTATTATTATTTTTTATAAACTCACAACCCCCCCTGCACTTCCCTACACGCAAACCTTGGCATAATGTAATGTTTAATGCACTTCATTGAATATATTTTCTTTACACTTTTAAGTCTCTATGGTACAAGATTATACCATTTAAATCAATGCGATAAATGTTTTAGGTCAAAAGTAGGCTAATCTAAATGTAATATAAAAAGCAGTCTGATTATATTACCTAAAATATGAATTGTAATGGATTACGTTACTAACTACAACTTTTGTCATATAGCCTACCAACATACATAGATTTAGATCGGATTTTGCATGTTTTTGCTTCAAAGTACTAAATGTATTTGAACAAAGCCATTGCATTAAAATGCCAAGTGATTGTCCATGTTTCCTTTTCTAACATGCATTTTGTAAAATCATACAGGGGTTTGTTGCCAGGCAATAGCTTGAGTGGCGTGTTATTACAGCTCAAATAGATGGTTATAACAGTGTCCACATAATAATCCACGTTTTTTGTCTGGTGCCTGACTGAAGCAACTGCGCTGGTATATTAACTGCCTACCCATCCTGAAAACAATTGTGATTAAAATGCATTAAAAAATGTAAATAAAGTTCCACTTTATCCCACCTTTGATTTATCTATTTTTGAGATTTAGAAAAGGTGTAAAAACATTAGCTGCTTGGAGTTGGAGCAGCAAATGTAACTCATTCATTAGGTGTTTTTCTTCATTTCACCACCTCCAATTGCAACTTTATTATTTGTGCTGTTTTCCTGAAGCACATCTGCCTCATCGCACAGCCCCAAATACAGGCCCTCATTGTAACTAAACTGTGCAGGAGCATTCATAAATTGGGGAAACCTGAGTGTGCCCTGGGTGGGGGGGTTCACCAATAAAGGCCCACTTCCCTTTGGTTGTGGGGTGCTGAACAGCAGGGCAGGCCTGGCTTTTCTCACCCTGCCTTCCCATCTGACAACAAATAAACAGCCAGAGGTCTTTAATGTGCCATACAGATGACACCTCCAATCTCTTCCTTCAAAAAGAGTTCAGGAAGCTTTGGGTGTCAAGACAAATATTATGGCAGTGGAGCTTCATTTGGCGTGTGTCTGAGGCTTGAGTCTGTCTTTCTTTCTTACCTGTGCGTGAGCTGAAGGAAGAGTGTGGAAGTGAAAAACACAAGAGGAACCATCTGTCTGGTAGACAGCTCTGCATTTGGTCAAACACTAGTTTATGTGGAACTGTGAATTTAATGAAGAGTCATCATTATCTATCTATCTATCTATCTATCTATCTATCCCTAGCTACATACCTACCTACATACCTACTTCCATCTGTCTATCGGTCTGTGTGTAAGACCTAAAAACTGTCCAACCTCAAAGCTTTTTGTGTTTTTCAAACCTTTTAAAGGAGACAGTTTGTTATTATTGTTATTGTTATTATTATTTCTGTGTATTTAAAAAAAGAATATATAGAAATAACATCTTGGGAAACAAACCAAGTTTGTAAGTAAACAGAAATTAGGATTATGTCTTGATTACAGCTTGAAATCAACACTTATTTTTACTTCAAATCTTCAAATAAAATAAAATAATAAATGTACCAGTTTTTACTGTGGGTTACTGAAATGCATAACAACAAATGACTTACTGCCTTATTACTTGACTATTTCAAATGCAGTTAAATTTCATATTTCCCGAAAATTATCAGTGGCAAAATCACTGTACTGCATAATTTCGCATAGAATATTGTTTTCTTTTACGACTTTAAATATGACTTCAACTATCTCTTTTACAGTGGATAATGTATTATTTAAAGAATGCTGAGCAATATCATTTACCCACAATTCCTCAGTGATGCTATGTAGAACAGGTCTAATCTTTGCTTTATCTAGCCAGCAGGTATCTGCAAACCTGATTAACACCTTGACCAATTATGCAGATAAATTTGCGAAAACATTTGCCTCCCCACGAGGTGCTGTGAAATGAGATTACACCCAAACTAATTATAAACAACCCCCCCAAAGCACCCTAATCAGATATCAGCACCGCGGCACACTTAATCATCACAGGAAATGGAATTAATCTAAAAGGATCTGAATGACTCAGGCACCGTCTTGCGTGTCTTAGACTGTGCCACACTTTTCCACAGTCTCTCATCACTGTATGTGAAATTAGACCTGTCATTTAAACCAAAGGCTACGTTTATTAGGAGCCAGCCTGTCTCATCAGCGCAATTGAAAAAACATGGCCAGAGCACTCTAGGGCTGGCGCTGAAAGAGCACCAGATCCGTTCCCATTCGCCTGCGAGACAGACACGGAGACGGGAACTGGTGCAGCCAGACCGGGAAAGAGGATTAGCATGTGGCGTGGTCTCTGACCACCTCATTTCCTTCCCCGGAGCAATCTCCGTCTTCATCTCTCGCCTGCAGCTACGCATGCTATCGCTTGCCATCTTTATGTCTCTGAGTGTCAATGCTTTCTGTTTTCCACTCCACCCAACCCAATGTACCACTGACATCTGAACAGACCCATTTCTTATCCTGGCTAATGGCCAATGCTGTTTTAGGATGATTTAGAAGGCTTCACTTTCTTGTCGCTTGCTTGGTATTTTAAGGCACCAAGCGAACTTGATAATACCATTAATCATCAAGTGTTGTGTAAGGCATTGGTTTCGTACCTCAGTTCTCAAGTCAAGGCCAAATAGAGACTTATGAGCTCATGAGCAGCAGGGAATAGCATACAACCTATACTATTTCTGCAGTATGCAGCATGTATATTTTGCAGAACTTGCAAAAGTGTGGAAGTACTGAATCAGTAAGATCTGTGCTCTTCTATATTATACCAGAGAAAGCTATCTATTAGCTTTTTCGATTCATCACGAAGATGAACCATATTTGTAAACAGAGCACACATATGCCACAATGCAATGCTCTCAACTTTACTTCGTTTAGATCCCCTGATATAATCTGAAAAATCATTCCCGTGATGGAAAAGACACATTTTTAGCATTACTATGGTCTTCAGAAATCCTTCTAACAAGCCATTTTGAAAGATATTTTCTTATTATCAGTATTGCTAACAGTTGCACTTATTCTTTGACCAATAGAACCTTTCGAAGTTTGGTTCAAACTTTTAGTGGTGTAAATTGTCCCACTGAGCTGAACACAACTGCGAGAATGGTTTTACGAATGACTCACCCAGCTCGTGTTTCATGAATAAGGACTATAGCCGGTGTGATTTATTTTCGGGAGGGTTCTGGAAATGCATATCCCTGCTCAATCTCTGAACCCTGTGGCCTAAGATGGAGGGGAACTCACGAAATATGAATTAGATTGATGGATTTAAAATTACAGGGATTAGGTGCAAATAAGAAACCTCGCTCGGTCTGCTTTAGCTTCTCCCAGTCTGTTAAATCACTTGAATTAGTCTAATGGTCTTTATTGACGTCCGTTTAGCCTGTTTCATGCAGTGGAAAAAGCATGCTTGACTTGCAGCGTGCCATGCAGTAGCGGGTACTACAAATTAAGAACGGCTTCCTCTCCCAGCCAACCCACTTTTCCTAACACAAGGCTTTTCCATGCTAGAAAACTGCTCGGTCAGCTCTAGAGTTGCAAAACAAACAGCTCAGTTTGTGTTGACCTGTGGCTTTGATCGGTCTCCTGAACCGTTACATTCTCAGTGGGTTTAATCTCCATTTTTGGAGAGGGGTGTAAACCCCACCGGCCCCCCGTCCGTACTTACTCCCAACATTCCTGCTGAGCAGCTGGTTTCCAAGGCAACCGCTGTAAGCATGGATGACTGCAACCATGCAGTCGTCTTTTGTCCTTTTGCTTGATGAGATAATAACAAGGCCGGTCACCTTGCTTCTGAAACACACGGGGAGTTCTGCTCTGATTGGCGACAGCTTGTGCATGCTTAAACACAGCTGGCAGAAGACATCGCTCACTGTCACAGACGTGCCAAAATCAGACAGATGAAATACAGCCCCCTCAGATTCAGTCTCTATCTCTCTTCTTTTGAGATAACCTTGAGTCTTAAAAAGGAGCCCAAAAATGGAAATTACATAATTCACTCACCTTAATCTTCTTCCAAACCCATACTTTGGGTAATCTTCGAAATACAAATGAAGATATTTTTAATAAAACCTGAGATGTTTTAGGTTATCCTATAGTAATGAATGGTTTAAAGAGCTATGATTTTAGTTTTATTTAGCATTTTATTGTTATCCAAACAATGATCAAAATGCATACATAGAACCATGACCAAAGAATACACAGGGGACGTGTCCCGCAATTCTAATTAAAATGTAAATTTGTCCCCTGCACCGTATCCAAAATGAGGCGATGTAAAGATTGTAGATCACTAAACACTTTCACTTTCATGTTTCCAATACAGACTCATAGAAGAGTCCATAACATGGACAAAGATACTTATTGCTGTAGCGTTTCTCCCATGTGTATTCATTATAAAATGCCTTTATATCCTTATTGGATCTTTTGGTCGCATAGACTTTCAATAAAGGGACAGAAACCTCTCAGATTTCATTAAAAATATCATGTGTCACAAAGTCTTATGGGTTTGAAATTACATGAAGGCGAGTAATTAATGGCAGAATTTTCATTTTTGGGTGAACTATGCCTTTAAAAATGATTTTTTTTGGTCATACTTTGCTCATCATTTACCTCACGTCATTCCAAACCTGTATGAGTTGCTTTTATCTCTAGATCACAAAAGGAAGATATTTCAAAGAATGTTTCAACAGTCAATGGGTTCCAAAAACAACTGTGACTTACACTGTATGGACAGAAAACATTGAGATATTTTTCAGAATATCTTCATTGATGTCCCAACATATCTTCATGTTAGGTTGGAATCTTTTTTTTAACTGATATTTAATATTGGGTCTAGGATGACAAACACTAATGCTCATATATCTCTGTCAGTTTCATACATACCTGCATGCTTGCCCATGTCTTGGCTCATCTACTGCCACTGAGGCGGCAGACCATCACATCATTGATTGATCATTTGTAATCTTGTTCGATGATTCATTCCGATCACTCATCAGCTCACAGCGCACTAAAAACAAACCAAAGAGACAATGTCTGTGAGTCATACTTCTATCATTTTTATTCAGTGCCAAATGCGACTGATAACCCTATCGTGCATCGGTGACATGTCATGACTTGCCCCAGCTGCCAGATACAGACGTTCCTAATTAACTTCCAGTCGAGGGAACATGAAAGTTTCAGGGTGCATTTCACTAGCAGCACATGCAACCTGACGAGGGGTGGATAAATTGGCTGTGGGCCGCTCTCTATCCCACGCTTCTCTCAGGAGGCCTGTGGAGACAGGTAAGCCTGTATTACCATCTGGGCTCTAACAATGAGAAAGAGCATCCATTCTTATTTAGTGCCACCTTCTAATTGAGCGGCTTCCTTTCATGGTGGCCAAGAGGGAATTTGGTTTGCTGGAAAATTCATTTGGGCTGCCAAGATCATGTTTTGCTACAAGCCAAAGATACTGGAATATTATATAGGTAAATGAATAGATCTTAGTATGTAAAGATGGATGAAGCAGGACAAGATGTTCCTCAAACACACTAATATATATATATTTTTTTTATTTTTTTAAATTATTAATCACATCCACTAAAATTGTTTGTTTACATAATCTATGTGTGTGTACTGTGAATATTTATTATGTATAGATAAATACACACACATTCAGTATATATTTAGAAAAATAGTTACATGTATACATTTATATTCATATTTATTAATTTAATATATTACCATAACAATTTTTTTTTGTGTGCCTATATGTACGTAATAAATATACACAGCACAAACACATATATTATGCAAACAAACACTTTTATTTTGAATGCAGTTAATATATATATATATATATATATATATAAATGTGTGTATGTGTGTGTGTGACACTAAAAATTGGTTGCTGAAAACTCAGCTTTGCAAGGACATGCACATTTTTATTTTAAATCAATTAAAATATACAGGTATTTTAAATTACATTATTATAATATTAATAATATAATAATATTTACTGTTTTGATCAAATAAATGCAGCCTTGGAAAGTGTAAGACGCACACTATCTTACATACCTCAAATCTTTAAATGTTATACTATATTGCTTTCTATCTTTAAATGCATGAGGATCCACTATGCAAAATATTCCTGAGGGAAACCACCAGGCAACCACATAGCAATGCACTAAAAACAACTAAGAACGCAACACCTAATGCATAGGAAAACCACCATAGAAACACCAGTCGTATTTTCACCAGAATATGGGATTACACTGCTTTGGTTGCAATAACAGCATGAAAAAAGGAAGAAAAAGTTTTTTCTTTAGGACAACATGGTTACAAAAGAGCAGGAAAATTGAATAATGTTGTCTTTATATAAAAGCAAAACAGGTAGAAGGAGCTTATAATCAGGTCAGCAATGGATGGCCTTTCTGTGACCTCTGAATCAACCCCTGGGAAATAACTCGGCAAGGGGGAGGGTGTGTGTGTGCTTTCTTTGTGTGAAAACCATACACTAAATGACTTGTCTAAATAATTCCATGCAAGCACAGATCTAAAGGCGAATTAAATGGAGGGTTGAAAACAGATCATCATTTTAACCTTTAGAACATAACTAAGCAATTAGCTAGAGCCGTGTCAGTGTTATGGTGAGTGAGTGAGTCTCAGATGGTTTTGACTGGAAACCAAGTTAACTGATAACCTCAGGGACTGAGCCCACGGTGTGTCCTCTGGGCGGCACAGACACACATCTTGACCGCTGATGAACTCCCCAGTGTTATACACATCAGGTTACTATTCAGACTCGGTTTTGTTAGCATGTAGTGGATGTTATTCTAGGATGGAGTGAGCTGAAACAGCATTTATATACTTTTAGCAATTCAATTAGCCGGATTGTTTGGATATGTTCCTTCCTAAAACTTAGCTTGTAGTGTGAAACACACTATTACAGACGGATCAAAACTAAAAAAAGCTTTCCGTGACTATGGAGAAGAAAGGACTTGGAGCGAGGCTTAAAAGATTATTCCAGATCTTCGTTTCTCCAGATCTCCTGGAGGTTGCCAATTGTAGTAAAAACTATAAACGTGGGGTGCCAGGATTTGAGAAACGGCTTCTCTTAAGACCGGCCAAAATCTTTACAGGCCACTTCAAAGCTGCTTCATATCTGCTTTCGAACTCTGTATTCATTTTCACTTCAGCCCACAACGTTGCCTTTTCATTTGAGTTAAACCCCACAGAAACCACTGCAGCAAAAGAGGACTCCATTTAACTGCGCCCATTGAGCCTCTAATGCTAATAGACAAATAACAAAGTACCGCACAGAGTTGAAAGCGGAGGCACATGCATTTGGTTACGACTGAATGGAGTGTAAGTCCTTCTCAGAGACTTCCTCCGAGTCCCGTGAAGAGCAACTTGTTGGTATTTCCCTGAATCAGATCCTTTCTTCCCTGTTTCCCCCTTCCCGTTTCAAAGACGGGTCCAGCTGGGACGTCCCGCCTTCTCTACCTCCATCACAGCAGTGTCTTCCTGTCATCCCCCGCTTTCTCACCTCATCCTTATCCTCTCTCCCGTTAGTCACATAAGCCCATCAAAGCAAAGACCACCACTTCTGTGACTGGTCTACTGTACTTGAAAGCAGCCAAAACCAAAACAGCAATCAAAGCAAGCATACATAACATGTGCGTGTGAACATTAGGCCTGCCGAAGTAAACACGTTAACTTATGAGGTTAATTAAATATGTTTAACAGCGTTACATTTAGCACAGTTAATGCATTTGGCTAATTTGACATTAAAATGTCTAAAGCCTGGTCAGAACACAACCAGGAGGGCTCCTGTTTATCAGTGAACGACTTTTTTGAGAGCTCGTAGAGTACATTAAATAAACATTACTCAAAGATTGAAAATTAGTTACAAAGAAGCATTAAGCGACTCACTGAACTAAACTTGAAAATTTTAATTTAAAGTAAATAAACATAAATCTAAATCTTGCAATAGTCAGTCAGTTCTCAAAACTAATAAATGACTTATTGTCTTATAAGATTTATATATGAAAAAGATGCATTTCTATAGCTATCACAGTCTTTTAGCCCAGTTAGGACATGAAAACGGACTGACATTTCAAGTTTTTAAGCTGTCACATGATATCTCATATGAGTGTCGTGACAATTCAACCACATCATATTACTGATGATTTATGATGTGTCCCTCCTCCACTAATTGGATCGTTCCAACACTCCCTGAATTCACTTTTTAATCAAATCCAGATGAAAGTATTTTCAGTTATTCGCACAAGTTATTTGCATGTCTTTATATGAAGAAATGTAATTATAATAATTCGATTTAATTATAATAATTCTTTTAAATAAAGCATTGAGGCACAACTAGTATGAAACTAGTATTATCACCTAACATGAGAAAAAAACCCTACCAAAAGTAGCTTTAATTAAGAGTTCAATTTTAGCAAATTCAAAGCGCATGTGTAATCACATCGCCTACAGAAATCATTATTTGAATCTCTAACAGCGCAAGTGAAATAGAAGAAGGACGAGTTTTTTTGTTTGTCGTATTGCGCTTTGTCTTTCTTTGAAACAAGTCGACAAAAGCCTTAATGACCCAAAAACTGCAGACAGACACATATAAGCTCCTTTTTACAGATAAACTGGTTTGTTTCTTCTCATTTCTAGTCCAGGCACGAAAGACAGACAGAAACCAGCCCAACTGTAAATGAAGTCTTATTGATTTTACAAGGAAAACCTTGAGGTCTCGCCCAGGTGAAGAGAAAACAACAACTCTGCCTCATTTCAGCTGAATGGCAGTAAGCCGCTCGATTGATTCCTTTAAGAACCGTGTGAACATGGAGTGAATGGCTTGGGGGAGATGTATTCACAAACTTCTTGAGAATGTCAGAATTACTTCTTTTAAAGCTGGAGGCTGTAGTAAACATCTTAGCATGGCATCAGGGCACCGGCATTCTGCTTCGTTGCTCGACTAAAATATCGGCTTCTGTCGGCCAGAACTGGACAGTGTGATAAGTTACAATGTCATATGAGTAGCTAACACTAAACTGGTCACACTTTAGCAGCTAATGAGAGCCTTTCAGCACTAACCATTTGACAGACTGAGAATTTCTGTTGTGGACAGAGAGGAATATCCTCTCTATACAGCAGCAAATGTCAGCAACCCTGTGGAAAAAAAGTACAAATATTATGGCATTCGTTTACATTAGGTTTTACAAGGATCGTTGCTGTACATTCTAATTATAGTGAATGTACTAATCCAAAATGGTTTGTCACATTAATAATAATAATTTGACATATGCATTTATAATTTATTTGATTAAAACATATCTGTATTAATATTCATGTGTATATATCATGTGGATAACCTCCTGGCAGAAAATGACCAGGACAATTGATTTGCAAAAACAGATAATTCAGTCTTCAACTTTTTTTTTTTTTTAACTTTCTTTTTTTTTTTTCATGCATTCCAATTAATCTCAGTCAAGTTGTAGTTTTTTATTTTGAGTAGGTTAAAAAATTACTAAAAAAATACAGCTAACTAACACAATAAAAACATGATGACATACTAAAAACAAAAAAGCTTATGCAAATAAACTCTTAATAGAAGCTCACTTAATAGAGGTCTGCTTAAATAAACACATGCATGAAATATTGTTTTTAGTTACAATCTTTGGAAATATTACTATAAATATTCCCATAATTATTCAAAATATTTGCCTGCACAATGCTACTAATGAGAATCAAGCATTCAGGTGAGCTGAATATTAATATGTGTTCTGAGGAAACCTCAGCTGAACTAAGACTGTTGGGAAAAGTGCAGAAATATCATTATAATTCAGCAGTTTAGAAAATTTCTCTTCACCTGCACGAAGTGTGTTGCATTTTCATGCCGTGCGTGTGCTAAGAAGGGCCAATTTTCCCACATTATTACAGATGGCACAGCTAATGCCTTCTTCCATCAGGCATCTTTGAGACATGCACGCAGCACTTATTTCCAAGCGCTGCAAATAATTCTGACAAATGGAATGTTCCATATGCGGCTGCATTCTGTTCTGGTGCCAGAACTGGAGTGCCAATTCACGAGAGGCTCCAATCAGCGCCATCTGATGCCGTGCCACACAGTTGTTCGCTGTAACACATTTAAATACCACACAGAGTCAATACGGATGGTTTCAGATGTGACACGCAACGTTCAAAGACTTTAACTGTGCTGCTTTGGGAAGAGAGGGATTTCTTTCTTGCTTTGTTTTAATCTCTAAAGCCAAAAATCTAAATCACTGTGTCTATATGACAGGACATATATCTACATTTCTGGACAAAAAATTTTGTAGACATGGCCTTGGGGTCTATCTTTAGCCTCAATCTCAGATGGACAAATGGGAAGACGTCGATCACTCCCGCAGCCCCACTAGTGGAGCACTAAATTGCACAGCAATGTGACAGTTTTGTCTCAAGTGTCCACTTCAGAGATGTGAGTGCACATCTGTTCTCATATTGCTCTGAATATTCTGGATGTCTGTGATGAGATGCATTCATGACATTCAACATGATTTTTGAAAATTTTAAAAACTGAGTTACCAGTTTTTGCAAATAAACTCTTCACACACACACACACATATATATATATATATATATATTAGGGGTGGGCATAGATTAATTTTTTTAATCTAGATCAATCTAGATTAATTTTGAAATTAATCTAGATTAATCTAGATTAATCTATATTAAAATGGCTCATTTGAGATCTGTCA
>JAUMHQ010000078.1:2522348-2547666 GCA_032361165.1 Enteromius paludinosus
CTTTCTGCACTGCTGACACTGACGTGAGTTTGCTGGCATGGAGGAAGAACTTTAATTGTTTGTTGCAGACTAAAAGTGGCACATTTAACTGCTGTAGGCTCTATAAATGGGTCTGATGTAGGTTTAACATGCCCTTGACATCAGAAGATTCAATTACAGGCCATAAGAATAAACAGGAGTGTGTTGTTTAGTACACGTGATGCTAATTTAACATGGTTAAAAACTCAAGTAAATAGAAAACCAGCCACAAACATCAAATAAACAAAAACACTGAATGATTTTAACAATGGGATTTAATAAAGAACAAAAGGACACAAGAAATCAACATACATTAACATTTATTTTACAAATGGGTAATTTACAGCTAATAAGGTAAATGGTGAAGCTGCTGCTCATGCATATTTAATGTGCATTTAACAAAAGCCCTTAACAATCAGCAGGTGAACTAGTCTTGGTAGCACTGGACACTTCTCAGACAGACTGCGTCTGTAATACACTGCTTTAGCTCAGTCATACCTCCTATTCCATTTCCATGTATGGCTAACCAAATATATTAAGTTATAAATATCTTTAAAAAAAAAAGTAAACCATGTATGAACAATGCATTTACATAGTACTGGCTATGCAGATGCATCACAGCAAAAGCCGAATTTATAATAAATACAAAAAAAAAGTTAAAAAAGGCTACAAACAATGACATCAAGGGGGTAAAAAGTGCAGGGGAAGGCATTGTGCTGGACAGAACTTGAGTTCCCAGCTGACCGACAGGCAGTTTTAGGCCATGCAGCTGATTTCTGTCTAGGCACTTGATTGTGTGACAAGGGAGAGAAGCCAATTTGATTGGCTGCATCCTAACTGATCCCAGTGTTCCTCGAGTCTCTCACACTGTGGTCATAAGTTTTAACGAGCCTGATCGGAAACGTAAGATCTTCTTCTTCAAGTTGTGGGAAGCCTTGATTTTGACAAATGCCTTTGCCTGTGCTGACGTCATTCCGTGGGATCCCGTTCCGGTTTGGTTAAACTGGGGCCAATTGACCCCTGCACTCCCCTCAGAGTCACTGCTAGTGCTGCTCTCAGCTACATAGTCTGCCTCACTAGCGCTCGACTCGCTGTCCCCAAAACAGTTGGTGGTGTAGTTACTGCGTTCATCCTCGCTTGTGTCCAGAATGGTGGAATGGAAGAGGGAGGCGCATTCTGCCGAATATTCAGAGTCGCTTCCCACATAGGCGTAGGGGCTGGTGTAGTGTGCGTTTGACGGCATGTACATGGCTGACACGTGGCCCAGCATTTCGCGTTTTTGCCTGCGGTGAGCCCTCTTGAAAGCCTCCTCGTATGGAATTTCATGGAGACCCCTTGGCCGGCGGTGGTAGTCGTTGCGCTTGTACTTAGGTTTGGCCAACACTGCCTCATGATGTCTGTGATGTCCGTGGTGTCTCTGCGCAGAAGATCGACCCCCTGTGGAACTGGTGTGCTTTTCAAGGATTTGTCCTTCAGGGATGGAGGCAGGAATTCTCTTAGCTTTTGTGGAGGCCTTCTTGGAGGACCTGTGCAAGTGGTGGCCATTGTCCACTTGTCGAGACCGCCTAGATCCTGTCCGATGCTTGTCACGAACAGTCTCAGAAACATGCTCGGAATCGTGAGGTCTACTTTTGGCACTGGTGGAATTTTTCACTTTGACAACCTTAACGTTCTTGGTGCCGCCCTTTCGGAGGTTTACATTCTGTTTCTGAGCAGGGATGTAATGGGCACTGACCAGTTGACCTCCCTCATCTTGACTTTGCGAAGAAGAACCAAGGCTGAGCAACTCTGGAGCCAGCTGTTCGGCGTCTTTAGCACAACTTGCTGGAGCCTGAGCCTTAGGACTTCTCTTAAGAGGGCTTGTTTTCATTGCCGGTCCAGATTTATTGTCCTCCACAGTGTAATAAGAATGCTTGTTGAGTTTGGGAGAGGAAACTGCATTTGGACTGCCTAAATCCTGGCAGTCCTCCGATGCAACTCTTAAAGGCTGGCCTTTAGTGGCTCCAGAAACTTTCTTCTTCAAGACGCAGCTAGTGTTATTATCATTGGTGGTTGTGTAACCATTCTGTAGCTGACTTGGAGAAAAGTATGCTCCATTTTGTAGGGTTCCTCCCTTGGAATCAGCAGACCACTGTCTTTGGGGCGAAGCTGTGCTCGGCTCAGTGCTAGTTGCCGATGCATCTTGTAAACACGTCTGCCAGTTAGGTTTGAGGTCAGAGGTCCATTGCTGGGCCTGGACAGCAGCAGGGGCCCGTGAACAAAGACTAGCCTGCCTTAAAATACTCTTGGAGGGGTCAGTGTTGATGCTTGTTCTGGGTTTGTTGGTCCTCAAGGGTAGCACCCTCCTCTGAAGTAGCCCAAAGATATAACTATCCAGTTTTTTGTTTGGGAGTGTTTGAGAGGCATGCCAAGATGAATTTTGGTTGTCCACAACCTGCTCAGGTTTCTGTTCATCACTCGATGCTTCACCAGGCTTGGAGAAGTTACAATCGTCCTTGAAGTGACTCGTCATGGATTGAAAGTAGATGGGGCTCTGGACAGCCACCGCATGGAGAGGGCTGGGGTACCGGTAAACATCATTACCGTTTTTGGCAATGAGGTCACAGTGGAACTTGGACTGGCCATCGCAGGAGCCATCCGGGGAAGGGGAGTAGGATGCAGAAAGAGACCGACGGACTGTTCCAGAACTCGAGTCTTCGCAATGGCAATCACACTCGGCACAACTGCCCAGCTCATCTGTAAACCACAGAGGACACAACAGTTAATACTACAAGAAAAGACAACGTCAGATTACTAAAACGTCTGATTTTGAGATGTCATGGCCTGTGAGTGAAGATTATTTCTGATTCCTAGAGCTGAGCTGGGTGGGTGGTTGATTAGTTTTCATGTGCTAATGAGCCTTTTGTTGCTAGCTTAAAGGTGTGGCTGGGAGAGCCATTAGCAATGCTGTGAAACTGTTTCTATCTCTGTCTGGGACCAAACTTCTCTTGTTTCACCTCTATTTGCACAGTCAGGCTTAAGTGATTACAGAATGCTTTCCGCGAACGGTAATGCAACACAAAAACGGATGTCATTTGAAGAAACTAGAAACATACGAACAAAGCGGCCTTTCTTTGTGACAACAGCTTTTAAGCCAGAGGAAGAAATCACCATTAAGTAAATAGTTCTGCATTTGGTTAACAAAGCTAAAGAAGGCAACAGCGTTTCAAGAC
The DNA here is from genome assembly GCA_032361165.1 of Enteromius paludinosus. Lineage (NCBI taxonomy): Eukaryota > Metazoa > Chordata > Actinopteri > Cypriniformes > Cyprinidae > Enteromius > Enteromius paludinosus. Next base: position 2,525,579 of record JAUMHQ010000078.1, read on the forward strand.
TACATGAAACAGTGCTGATGGGTAAGACCAGTCGGAATGACCCAGAAACCTCAAACCGTCACAAGAAGACTCTCACCTGCAGGCTTAAGCCTTCCCTCGGAGGCACAGAGCGAGGTGTCGAGGGGGGTGCACAGGCAGGTGGTAGAACGACAACTGGACAAACACTCGCTGAAGACAGAGTTGGAGGAATTGGAGAGGGATCCTGAAGCACCGTCGCTTAGGTCGTAAAAGCCTGGGAGAAAGAGGGCGAGAGATTAACACATTAATTTGACATTTCCAGGAATGAGGTGACAAAGACTGTGCTTTTCCGCTCTTAGCTGAGCTCTCTTCTGGAACCTACTTCCAATTACAATTTGAATAATGTAGCTTCCAGGAAGGTATCCATTTGCAAGAGGAAACAGAGCTAGGAACTAGATCTCCATACATCACAATTGATATTAGCATTAAAATGGTGAAGTAAGGAATAAACCCCATTGCAGCTACTACAATCACCGCCAAAACAGTCCTCAAAGTCTGAAGAATCTTCACATTATAAGGCCACTTTAACAATAGAGACTTTCAGAGAGGCGCATACACACATGTAATCAATCTCCACTTTATATAACCTTCCTCCAACAAAAGTGCAGTCAGTCCCAGCACTAAAATGACCTCTCGTATTTGGAATGTAAACCAATGGAGCTGCAGCAGGCCTCTAGCACAGGGTGCAGATTGTTCGCATTACCAAATTAGTGCTTAAGCAAAACAGCTAAGCAGTTTCCAACAGACATTAGGGCTTGCAGGTACACAAGCTACTACAGGCCAAAAGCACATAATGTAATCTTGTGCAAAGTAATATAATTTCAACAGGACGTCTGATTGCCTCCCTCGGGTGGTTGTCAAAGATTAACAATTATTAAAAATGTTTTTCAGTGCTTGTGAATCCATTTTATTGGAAACCCTGCCTACGCTGACTGCTAAGATTGTTTTGACGATCAAACATGCAGTGTTATGCATTACAAAAGATACTAACCTGAACTTGGCCGGCTGTCCGTTTCCACATGTTCATGCGAAGTCTCGGTGTCCAAACGCAGGTCACTGATCTGCCGGTCTAATTCCTGGAGCTGGTTGATCAAACCCGCATCTCGCCTCCTGAGGCAATTCTATAAAACAAACAATACACATTGCAAAGATGTTAATACAAAGTTTCATGCACGTCTAATAGTTTTGATAATTGCTTTGCCCTGCAGCCCTAACAACGATCTGGAAACAACTGCATTTCTCAATGCCGGTGGCCTCACGGCACTGATCAGACAGATGTAATGAACTAAATTAGAGTCACACCTCGTATGGGAATAACCGTTCGACTTTGACACACCGCTTGAGAGCAATTGGATGCATCTGACAACACCCGTATCATGTGCTGCATTCCAAATTAAGCGTGGCGAAACGGCAGACTGAGGAAAATGTGGCCCCTTCAAAGCAGACGGACATTACTTCAAATGACCTATAATCAGAGGCATGTTATCTGCTGCAAATTTTAACTGCTGTTCGCTGACAGGGGAAGTAATGCAGTGAAGATTCCAGGCTATATGGAGCAGTGGAATGGCGTTTCCTCTGCTGCAGAGCGAGGCTGTAAAAAAGCCTGGTCCTGACAGGCGGGCTGCGAGTGATTTATGGGCCCTGAGCTCTCAGCATGCTGGGCTGTGCAGACCATTTTTACACAAAGTGCCATTTGCAGAGCACACCGACGGTTATTTTGAAACGGCATCAAATTAACCCCAGACCACTGTTGATGGCCTGGGCCTGGGTTTGGGATGGCAGTGTCTAAATTGCTGGTTTATACTCAATTCATTCAGTTCAGCTTAGTCAAAGACCACAGAGGAGTGGTTGTTTGTTACTGGGAAGTCATAAGGACATTAGGCATCATATGATCCACAAATTACCATTAACTTTAATGTAGTGCTGGGTGTGAGGCCTGCAAACAAACGGACCTCAAAATAAACAAGTGTAATTATGCGGAAGACTCAAGCCGCTTGTGTACATGTCTGAGGCTTTTGCAAAGCCAGGAAACAAATCCAAACCTTGTAATTTTTTCTGTATACAATACATTAACCACAATAGGTGGGCCTGTAGGTTTACAATAATGGAAATGTTTGCAAATACCTCCAGTGGAACCAGGTGTCTTTGGCCCAACTGTTAAATTTAATCTTGGTCATCCTCTAAAGACAGCAGGGGGCTTTAGCAGGGCTTGTAAAAAGTTCATTTCCATTGAAACCCATCAACTAATCTCATTCAGGCCGGTTGGACCCCCTCCTAGACTTGCATTAGAAGCCCAGGGATGTTCTACTGCTTCCAGGAAGTTTGACTTAAATGGTTCTCTTTCGGTTTTAATGCCATTCTAATGATTATAGGCTGTGAGCTACAATCACCACATAACTACAAAGGCAAAGGCAAAAAGAAAATACACAATTGACTAAAAATAAAAAATTCCATTGCATTATTCTTCTATTATTTTCTACTATTCTAAAATTCAAATAGATTTTAGATTTTAATTAAGTTCAATGCACAGTTAAACCAGTTAAAAATATGAAAATGCTCAATGCTATTGAGAATCACAATATAAAGTGTTTTTTTTATTTTCAGTATAGTTATGAAACCTCCCTTGCAAAAACGTACAGTGGTGGTACCATGTTTATACTATGCCTCTTTCATGCATACTATAGTACTGTGGGATTATCACCACTAACAAAATGTACCCTGGTAGTACCATGGTATTGTTGTAAGTACATTACTTCCGACATACAGGCAAGAGAAAAGTTACACAACATACAAAGTAGTTAACAATAATAATGACCAAAAGAATAACTCACCAATTGTTTTCTAAGTAATAAAATATTTTCCTCCAGAAGTTTCTCTTCAGTGTTCAGATAGCTTTCTTCCACTGTAATGCAGGGTCTGTCCTCTCCCCCGAGCTCCTGACAGTTCAACACACTCCTGACCAGCAGCTCCTGTCTCTGTCTCAGATACTCCAGCTCGGTCAGACCCGCGACAGTCGCGTCCAGACGCTCCCGGGTTCGCACCCGCTCCACTTCACCGCGCGCCTCGCATTCCTTCCGATCCCGCATCACGAGCGCGCAATAATCCCTTGCCAGCAGCATCTCTGACAATTCATTCATTTATATATCCAGCGGTGACAGCGCTACGGATAAGATTCTTCTTATGAACAACGTGCATCTGAGAAACACTTATGACATGGTCAGATAATTTCCATGTATTAAAAGTAATCATGAAAAGCAAAAAAGAATCCCAAAATTCATAGAAAAGGGAAAAAATGAAAATAACTTTTTGTGATATAGATAAATGGCATTTAAATGCTGTCGCCCTCGCTTCAGATCAGTATAAAAAGTCCAAATCCAGAGACAGAGAGGGCGTTGATGTGTGCAGTCCGGATGATACTGAGATCTGAATGTGTTCTACAGTGAAGAGCTCAATCACACTCACACACACACACACACACACACACACTCGGAGGGAACCCTGCTGCTGAGGATGCGGCGGGGTCCTAACGCCCACCCCGTTCACCCCTGATCTTCTGTCCTATGGCAGGGTCCTTTTCATGCATGACGACAACCCACTACAATCTGTAGGCTACAAAAAACCATTCAGACATGCATTAGATCGTATGTAGCTACTAATCCCAATTGCATGCAAAATCATTTACAGTTTTGTTATTTTAGCATTGTTTATTTATTCTATAAAAACAGGAATACGATTTGTAGTGCTGACAGAAACATTCGAATTAATATATGCCCGCAAAAACAAGCTTACAACAGGAAATATGACAAGATCAATGTGGTAGGTTCTTAAAAAAGTAGGATTACTTTAGTTGGCATCATGCTTAAAAGAACAGGACAACATGCAAGAATAAGGACATAATGCATAAGGTGCGTATAATAACCCAATAACATGTTTAATAACTTGCAGCACAGATAATGACATAAATTTCAGATGATTAACATGATAATTAAGATTTATTGCGATGTGTATTGAAAGGCACTCAGGTGGATGACTGCCCTCTGCTGTTGTTAAAACAAAAACATCCTTCAGTTGTGCATGTATATGTATATATAGATCTACTATATACATACACTCACTCACGCTCACACACACGTATACATAAAGTACCTTTTTTTACTTAGTCCAACAGCTCACTTATTAGAATTATTATAGCCTAAAATTGTTTATATGTACATATAACAATTTTTTTGTGTCTGTATATAAATATATTAATACATTTCACCAAGATGTAGGTGAATATACATGAACTCAAATAAAGAATGATCTACAGGGTTTCTGAAAGACGGATCTGCAAAACATATGTTTAAACATTATTTCTGGTAATAGACTCCACAGCTGCTTCTATAAGAGCTTGAAGTCACATTTCTCAACTTGCTCATTAGTCAGACGCGTGGAGAACTCAAAACAGACAGATTTGTTTGAAAATGCATCTGTGAAATGGATCAAGGATTTACATATCGAGTACGTAATTGTTCTGGCAGATACTAAACTAATTTATAGTGTGGATTGACAGGTTCGGCTTTCATTTCAGACCTTTACCAATAAAAAAAAAAACAATTAAATACCCACCGCTTCTAGAATTGATGGATTCTGGTATCTAAATTCCAATTAAAGAAGGGAAGAGACATTGTGAAGATTTCTCAGAATAAATTAGTTGCGCTCACAGCTCTGACGGATAGACTCTTTCCACAGTTGCATGTCTAATGAAAAACACTGCACCTCTCAAAGCCCTGTCCATCAACGTCAGCCAATGGCTCAGACAGTTTCGTTTGATTTGCAGCTAAGCAGGCGGTGAAGATGAGTCAAAGAGAGGAGGAGACCCTCAGTAGACGGCACAAAGCTTAATCTCTCTTTCTAAACACGACAGGGATCGAGGAAATGGGATCCATGGCTGCTTCTATGAGGAACAGATGTTTGAAACACAGCTGGTGACCCTCTGAAACATTAGCCCGGGCCGAACGGTTACACGAGCACACAGAAATACACACACGGTCACGGATGTGGAAAGAAAGAGTGGCTTAAGGGCACAAACTCAATAATTGGACAGAGTCGTGATTGCGGGCCGCCACCTCAGGCTACGGCTGCGGGACAGGAAGTGACCCGGGATATACATACATTGTAATTGGATCAAAGGCTGTAGTCTTTGTGCCACCAGAATCAAATCTCTCAGACAAACAGGATAAACCCTTCCTTTCATTGCCAGGTTTTCCACCCGAAAGCTCAAACATGATACAAAAGCGATCAAGTGAGAAGTGTGCATTTGTCTTCATTAAAATAAATCAAACTGTTTTTGTAGCCAACCCTTGATTATTTTATGTAAATCTTTTCCCATAACTCTGACCCAAAAAATCCAGACACTTTTTGCTAGTACAAAGTCACATTTGTGCTTTAACCTAATCCAATCACTCACAGTAATTACCTTATGAATTTTGTAAGGCCCATTAAACGAGAACAGGACCCCATTATGTAGGACTGGCAGGAACATGGGGAATAAATTAATACATCTAAATACATCAAAGCCTACAGCGCTAGAGATGCCGAACTGTGGGGACAAATTGAGGATTTATGAGCGTGATAGCAATCGTCACCCCTCACCTATATCTTATATCGTCCTGGACACAGAGCGCTTTTATACAACACATCAGTCATATAGATGTTACTAGGTCAAATTTACACTCAAGATTGTGGATACCGGGCAAATATAACTAGCACTAGGTGTTTGTTTTAGTATTCCTGCCGTGGTGGAAACAAAACCTGGAAAGTGTTCTATTAGGAAGCCTAACGAAACTTAGGCTGAACATGCAGGTGTCAACGATGAGTCTGCGATTGTGATTTGGAAGGAAGAACTCGTCTGCTCACCACACACTGTGAGAAACCGCATGCACTCATCAATACTGTCGAGGGATGCTGGATAAAACTCAAGGCCAGATCTTTGTTTGACAAATCTCTGAGCTTTCCTGAAGCTGCAAAGGATAAAAAAAAAAAAAAACAGCTTTTGAGGCTTGGAAAAACTCAAAACTGATTTTAATAAATGCTAGTAAATATTGCAAAATGAATACTTACTGGACTAAAGCAATTTTAGTTAACTTGATTACCCATGCATCCTTTATTTATGCATCATAAATATATAGTTAAATGTGACTCAAATGCGATATATCTCTCAATTATCACAGTGTGTCATTGCATTATATGTTTTGTCTCCCACAATAAAACCACAGAGCTTTGATCTGAGCCTATATAATCTCTATAATAGTATCATTTTGTGAGATATGGAGGTACAACTGATAATCACAAGCATTTTATGTAAGTAGCTTGTTATAAAGATTATTTTTGTTCATTAAAAAGTAATTTTTGGAAAGACTAAAATGTAATTAAGTAATAATGAGAGTTTTCCCTTAATAAATTAAGGCAGCAGACAATGAGACAAAGATACTCACAGCTGAACATTAATGCAAAGTCAGTCCTGCTGCTTCTGACGGCTGTCCCATGTGGATTCTGCCATAATTCAGACCAACATATAGTGCCTATAGGCTATTATTACGTTCAGCATGGTTGTCATGTTTGATATGTCCAACACATGCTGCTGTGATTGTACCGCTGTTCAGACAAAACATAAGGAACAAGAGAATCCTTTATGTTAGTAACAGAGATCTAACAAGTTCAACAAAAACATTATTTGACTCAATTTTGAACTCCTTCTAGAAGATTGTTTGGACAATGAACTGTACAAATATAGCAGACAAAACCCTAAAACTAAATCTCAGATGACCGAGTCAATTGTGTTAATGTTAGAAAGGTTACTGTAATAAATACATCTGAAAAAAGAAGCATTACCGCTGGGACAGGTGCAGATGCTCTGGATGTGATCTTGACTTTCAGCCTGTACGAAAGAGTGAAGATTAGATTCAAAAGGCTGTATGGGGCACTAATGTGTCACAAGTCAAAAGTTTAATCAAATCGTCTGTACAGAACGTCCCGGCCGAAACAACAAAGCTTAACTAGACATCTGAGCTGAGCTGAGGTCAGGACATTGTCCAAGACATTGTTTCTTCACAGATTTGCTTACTCGTACAACTTCTTACCACACAAATTCTCGCTTATGAAATCCCAGCTATGCCGTTGTACTTTAAACTAGCTGTGATCCGGTCCAAAGGTCTTTGAAATCAAACAAAAGGAAACCAAGAATAGATCTAGCTACCTAAAGTAAAACATGGAGAGGTGAAGCTATAGCTAAAGAAAACGGAGTGAGAAGTGAGGCCCCCTATTCGGCGTGGAGTTCACACAATAGCGGTCAGACCAGGCGCTCTTCAGCATCTATTTACTGTCAGCCTGCGGATCGTTAAGAGTATTAATGGTGGGGTAATGTGGACCTGCACAATGCCAATTACCCTCTCTCGTCACACAGACCTCTCTCAACAGCCCTTTCACACCCATTACCTCGTGAACACACTCACTGCACACTTTATATGGAAATATTTGAGGACTATTCCACAGCAAATACACACTGATCTGTGTGACTGGAGTGCAGACGAGTGACGGAAGATGCAGCAGAACAAAAAAATTCAACAAAAATAACAATAAAGACATGTAATGATACTAAACTAAAACAAAATGCGATAACATTTTAAAATACCCCAAAAATCTTCACAAAAATATTAAGCAGCACAACTCTTTTCAACACTGATAATAATACGAACCATTTTTTAAACATCAAATCTGAAGGATAACTGGAGTAATAGCGCTGAAAACTCAGCTTGGCATCACAGGAAGAAATTACGTTTCAAAAAAATATTTGAATATGTTTAATCATGATTTATGTTTATGATGTATTATGTATTTATAAATGTGCACACATACAATGTATATTAAGAAAATATTTACATGTATATAATTTTTTGCATATGCATATAAATATATTTAAACAACATCTTTCTTAAAAATATACATGCATATGTATATTTATATTTGCATAATAAATATACACAGCACAAACACATATAGTATGTAAAGAAAAACCTTTATTTTGGATGTAATTAATTGCAATTAATCGTTTGGCAGCACTTATTCAAACAGATAAGTGTTAAAAGTTTTTTAAATTAAAAAACACTGTTATGCATGTAGATGAACACTAATAGATGTTTTTAACTTAAATATACAAAAAAGTAAAATTTCAAAATCCACGTAAAATAATCTCATACAAAGAAACCACATACAGTACTTACGTATTGATTACGGAACAAAAAGCAACACTACAGTAATACAGTAAAAGCAGATTGGAGGCTGCTACTTCTTACAGGCTTGCTGTAGTCATGTGGAGGATGAGTGTGTTCCACGGATGTTCTCTATTTGTGGTTCTATGATGCTGTTACAGTTTAGTTCTCTGTTCTGGTGCCACGTCTTAAGACTGCTTTGTTTGAAACATCTGAAAGAAACTCTTTATGAGATAAACAGCATTTCCACCAAAGCCTGAGAGCTCTTTGAGTAGAGACGACAACAAGAGACTCGAAATGTCATGCATAAAACCAGACGATGCAGCCAACACTTTATGGCCCACTTCATAAAGAAAAACTTCATAGCTCATATCCTGCATCTTCGGATGCATTTGCTGTCTCCCAAATGTCAAACAACCCACGTAATTGGCCTGGTTTCCATATGTCTCATATGTCTTATTGACAGATCAAAATCTTTATTTGCTTTCACAGATTCAGCGTAATTAAAGTGAAGGAGAACAGATTTAAGGTTTTGAAATGAATTCACATTCAGTAGGTGAAAGGGATCTATAATCTGAAGGAAATGAGTTTGTGTAATGCAGCGGTCCGTTTCTTAACCGAGAAGATAATACCGATTGACTTTTTGCTTTGCTTTTCTAATCCCCGCAGCATTTGCTTTAACCGGGGGGTTATGCGGATACGGTTGTCACGGCAACATCTTATCAGCCACCGGTCCTCCTGCATCCCTTCTCCGCCCCTCCATCATTCTTCCTGGTGATTTAGGCGTAATTAAAACACACTCACGCTCCCGGAGACGCTTTACACATCCTCAATTTATAAAGGTGCTCTGGGTCCCTCTGGGTCTTTGAAATGGGTTGGACATGGTGGGGTGTTTTTTCAATCAAAATGACTGCTGTGAAGGTCACAATCTGTAGAAAAAAACCAATGCTACAGCTACAATTTATAACGTGAAAATAGCAAGGTAGAAAAGTTCATGCATGTATATTAGTTGTAATTTTGGTCAAATATTGAATATTGTAGTATAACGAACATTTAAGATTACAAATAGTATTTTTGTCCTCTTTATTAACTTATTATAAAAGTAGCCCTACAATAGGCAGGATAATGATCACTCATTGCAAAATAAACCTCTTTGGGATAATTCTCATCTTTTTTTGTTGTTGTCCAGACTGGGTTTGTTTTTTGTGATTGTGATTATCTGACTTTAAATCAAATATATTTTAATCAAATACAAATTATTCAATATATAAATAAATACTTTTAGATATAAATCTGACATGCTATTACCATGACATGATGATAATATAATTTGTAATCATACATATGCACGCACACGCATAGACACACACATGTTGGTTTTTGTGGTTTATGGGGTCTCTCCATAGGTGTAATGGTGTTTCTACTGTACAGACTGTATGCGGTATTGCCCAACACTGACCCTACACCTAAACCTAGCCCTTACAGGAAACTGTGTGCATTTAAAAAAACAAAAAACAAACAAACACCATTTATTATTTTTTTCAAGCCTTTTGAATTACGGGAACCCTGAAAATGTCCTCATATAACACCTTCATATTGTAATACCTATGTCATAACCATGTCATTATACAAATTTGTGTCTTCATAAACCACAAACAAACACTTCTTTAGAAAAAAAATGGTATTTAGTTAAAATATTACATTAAAATATGTCTTCCAGTTAATATAATTACTGCTGGAAATGCAACATGAACACAATATCAAATAAATAATAATAATAATAATAATAATAATAATAAATATATATATATTAATTAAACATGGTAACGCCAGGTAACATTTTTGGACAAAACAATTAATTTTATAAAAATAAATTTACTGATTTACCCCAAACATATATGCATAAAAATGTCTGAAACTTTGCTTTAAAAGGAGTTACTTGCCTCTGTGTATTCCAGATCTCTTGCTTTGGATAAAAAAATAAATAAATGTAATTATACCACAGCAAAAACTAAACAGCTCTTTAGTTTAGCTAAATGGATTTAGCTTTTAAATCCATAATTTAGCTTATAAAAAACACTTATAGGTTTAAAATCCAGGTTACATGGTTCATTCTTTCATGCTGTCAAGCGGATTAATAAATCAACATTGCAGCTGTGGGCTTATCAGCATCTCGCATTCTAATAACTCTGAAATATCATTCATATCACATGGCAGTTATCCACCACAGGATAATCAGGATTAATACATTCACAGTTCTATATAATTACTCTTTCCTGATTGCCCATCACAGCCTGGCACCGAGACATTAAACCACAAAATAAATATACCCATTTTTCCGTGTATAAATCAAATAATACGCAGAGCTGATTAAATCAAGCGCATGGGAGTTGACTGTATAATCATTCTATGAAAGCATAACCTTGACTATTTTAAGGCTCCTCGCTCGGTTACTTGAGAACGGCTCCTAATAAACACAAAGCCGTCCGCACTTTCATCACACTCTCAATTACCCTGAGATGTGTTTACTCAGGACGACGTTTCTCCCTCAGCATCGCATCGCTCACACCATCAGAGGCGTAAATCACCCCGCTCACCATTTTCCTCGTCTTTGGCGGTATCCCTTAATCGCCTTAATTAAATGGCGACTGCGGCTCCAAAAATAACTTGGACTTTCCAGCGCTCTAAAGGCCAGATCAAACAAACATCTGCAGAGAGCCCGTGAGGGTCTGCGGTAAGAGGCGGGGACCGGCGACGGCCCTCAGAGACTGCAGCAGGCCCCTCGCGAGCGTCACCGAATAAAAGATGGACTCCATTAGGGCCTGACGGTTTAAGATCTGCTTCGTGTTAGGAAAACTGTGAGGCTTTCCTGCCTCCCTCCCATGTGCCACTTCAATCCTGACTCTGGGTTTCTCTAAAGCTCATGGATTAGTATCTGCTTTCCTCAGCGCTGCTTGGTCACTCTGATGTCTTTCTGCTGTCCGTCAGGTGAAAAACATAAATCATAAACACTGCTTTCCTTTGCCATATGAGAATTATGGATACATGCCTACATATTTCAAGTACATGTGGGAGCCTGCATGTCGAAGATCAACTGGTTTAGCTGTGCTGACCATTTATTAGACCATCCCAAAGTCACTTCGACATGTAAAATATATTTTGGTAACTTTAAGTAGGTTTTTATAATTTATTACATACTTGAGCATTTATTATCGGCGTTAACGCGAGACTCTTATCACGCGGTAAAAAAAATATCGCCACAAAGTATCACAAAGTTGGGTTGGGAGCTGGATCACACACTCTGTATGCGTGCATTGCTATAGTCATTCAGATTGACTACAATTAGTATAATCAGAAATACCATGGTGAATAGGGGTGGGAGAAAAAAATCGATGCAATGCTATTCTCTCTTTACCGATTCTGAATAATTCATAATCAATGTTTTTCCCGCATATGGCACATTTGAGCGCTTGAGACGCACCGGGCTTCATTGAACAGAATTTGCGCTGAGACACGTGCACGTTGCTTGACTGTGTGTGCTTCCATCGGTCGCGTTTTACTTTAGATATGTTTTTTATATACTGTTTGGAATGCATTGGTATTAGATGCAGGAAACCTGCGCGCTGACAGATGATCTCATCAGTAATAATCAAGCGGCAATAATGCAGAGGAAAAAAAGAAAAATCCAACTTTTAAAAGTCAAGACTATTTCTGTAAACTTTCGTATACTCAAAGAGCACTTTTAAAATAAGTAATAGTTTTAAAAGACTATAAAAAAGGCACGTTTTGCACAAAATACAGACTAAAATGCATGTTTGAACTGCTTCAATTGAAACTCTTGCTCTGACATAGCTTAAAATTTTGTAAAAGATGCATTAATATCTTAATTTAACTAAGGTCTAGTCCTGGTTTAAGATAAACCATGTCTGTGAAACTGGGCCATTGTGTTGATAATAATGATTTTATTGACTTGAATTGTGAAACCAAGATGGCAGTAACGACAAATAGATATCTCAAATATAATAGGGCTTTACTTTTAGTTATTAGTTAGGTAGCACATATATTCTGAATGCCTTAGCCATTTTAATCTAGATTAATTTCAAAATTAATCTGGATTAATCTAGATTTTAAAAAATCTATGCCCACCCCTAATATATACATATATGATCTTTACTTAATATCCTAATGATTTTTGGCATCATTTTGACCCATGCAATGTATTTTTGGCTATTGCTACAAATATACCCCAGCGAATTAAGACTGTTTTTTGTCCAAGATCACACACACACATATGCATAAATATACAAATGCTTAATCGCATCCAAAATAAAAGTCACTTGTGTTCAACAGAAGAAAGAAATGCATAAAGGTTTAGTACAACATATGGGTGAATAAATTACAGAATTTTTATTTTGGGGTGAATTATGCCTTTAACTACTAGCAAAAAGGTGTAATAAGCTTATTATAATAAGCTCTCAGGCTTTGTTTTGAGTTTCTTTCAGATATTTTAAACAAAGCATCACATTTTGAGTCTGGGACATGGCAACTCAACTGTAATACATTTTCAAAAGGTTATCACCACAAGAAAGCACTAATACTATAATATCCAATACATAAATAAAAATATATAGTACCTTGAATTTCATTTTGCAGGTGATCCTATAGAAGGAGGAACATCACTCAACCTGAATATCAACAAAAAATAAACCACCATAACAATGCAATAACAACCAATCACAACATCTTATCATCCACATAGTGGCAGCTTGCATTATGGTTTATTTCTAAGCGTATTTCTTAGAAATAGATGTAAAAATCTAGTTTATAATATTAGCCATTTCTCCACAAGAAACATTGCTGGGAAAGTCTGGAGCCCAATGAGAAACAGATATGCCACCAAGACCACTTTATTAGCGCCAAACGATTTCAGATTTCATTCTACAGAAATCACTTCAATAAGGACTGCATATTTTTTTCTGCTGTAAATATTTTACAGGGGTCTGGGGTGGGGTACCACAATCTTCAAAACCCAGCTGTCCAATTCTCAAGTTCTAAATCAAAAACGGCACTATACGTTTTCATTGTTTTGAGAGCTTTCTATAGTCAACCCATATTCCATGAAAGTTTTAAGACTCTCCACTCCAGTCCTGTTTTTTAAACCATTAATCATTTCACTGAAAATAGCGCATGGAGAGTGTATTGTTCTCAGAGAAAGAGGCAGAAAGAAAGATATTTCAAGAGCACCTAGAGACCACAAAGCATTCGACATTAATTCTATTTTGGACACTCAGTCTAAGAAAGATGGAGAGAGAAATAGAGCAGTTTTTGTGACTTTACAGTCTTTACAGTACCTCTGTATCCAGGACCGGTGATTCTTTCTTTCTGAACCCATCTTTAATCAATATCCATCTCCAGTCCCTTTCCATCGAAGGCTCCATGCAGCTTCATGTGTATATTTTGTCTGCCGCATTTCACAAAGGTCACCTGGAACTAATACACCTTAAATCTGTGGAACTGAAAAACAAATTACATGCAGGTTCCTGAGGACATGGCTTTCAGAAGCGGAAAATATCTGTAAGATTGGACAGAGATCTGTTTATGGCGGTGACAAACAACAATAGCATTTTTTTGGAAACACATTTCGGTCTTTGCAATGTAACACAGACAAATAAAACAACTGAACAATAGTTCTTTGTTCTTTTGTAAGACAATTTGAGAAACCACTTCATTTGCATTCATAGATTGGTGAAGGCAAAAATCCCAATTCGTGGTAATTAGCATCCTGCATTTGCAGTTGGGACCCAGCGGGCGCATATGCAGGGATTTCTTATGTCTAGTTTTGGCACACTGCCCGAGGCACAGATCAAACACACAGTAAAGCCACTGGAAGAAAGCAGCAGAAAACAGTAGGTATTCTGGCAAGGTATTAGAAATAGTCTCAACCCTGCTTTTGTTTTTCTGGCTCCACCTGTAAGAATCCCTAGCTGTCAGTGGCGCTGAATAATAAATACCCTCGCAGACATATGCACGCTTCCGCACCGCCATCAATCTCACAGTCTGAGCCACTCAGCAGTTCACAACAGCTCTGCTCTTCATGCATGTGACTCAACGGATTTTCTGTTAAGGAATGAATTAACTATAACTAAACACCATGTCAGGATTGTCATGTTGAGTTTTTAGCGATGCCAGACAGGTACTGACAATAAACAAAGACACATTTGATTCAATTCAACTCAGTAAAATAAAATTAAAACTTTACAAGTGTTCAAGAGAGATGCTCACAACAAAGATATAAAGACGTATTCTGTTCTAGTCTATTACAGAATGGTCATGACCATTTCATTTTCTCTGTACAGCTGCTGAAACAGCTGTGTTTCTTTGATGTTGTGATACAGGGGTTGAGGATAAAAGCTGTTGTACTTCCTGTCCTCTCTCAGCATGCCTGCAATCTCTGGCTCTGAGGGTCAGCGGCTGCACTCTGGAGACATCTGCTTCCCTCAGCCTTTACCTCATACAAAAAAATCTGCCGGACATCGGTGTCTTTGATGACACTAACATAGACACAAAAGACTACAGTGTAAAAATCAGACCGCTTTTTGTGAACACTACATATTTGGACGACTTCAAGCTCTTCGGCAGCGACAGAAGGGTTAAAAATCAATCTTATTTGCATTTCAGCCGAGTCAAACTCCCAGAAGGAATTCGTTTACATGCCCAAACCACTCACGACTGCATAATTGATAATGGAGCATCATCACCTAAGGTCAAACAAAAACATTCTCGCTCCCTTTATGGTTCTTTATCCCCACAAAATCAATGCTTTCTCGCTTGTGCTCCTATGGCTAGAACAATGCGGCCGTCCTAGACTCGATCTGAGCCAAGGAAACTGTATGTCCATCCATCATCTGATCTGGCAGTGTGAGCGCAGCCTGATTTCCATAAACACACACAGACAGCTTCCATCTGTAGCCCTTCACTGGACGCCAAACCTTACGCTGCATAATTGATCTCAGGCCGAGCGAGGAGCCATTAGCAAACACATTGTAGCTGCAAACGTATTTGTGGGACGAGTGCAACAACAAACGAGGATTTGGATGGGTTTTTTTTGAAGGAGAATTATTTGGCCAGTGTCCAGTACCCATCCTCCCCTGCGGTTCTCTTATCCATGGAGGCTCCATTAAAATCCCGGAGCGAGATAATCAAACCCCTCCCAAACACCAATTAACATGCATTCAGCCCAGCGGCACAACACTTGGCCAAGAAATCTGCACTGTGTCCAAACAAACTCTCACATTTGACTAGGAGAAGTTAATAGTCTCATTAAATAAGCTCAACTCCCCATCAGTGCTGAGACATTTGGGCTGTTGAAGATAACACAGTAATCTTAATGCAATGATGGGACTATTAACGCATTCTTCAGAGCTGTGAGAATTATTTTTATATGGGAAAGCAGCTGACATCCAATAGTTGTGAAAAAAGGTTTGATTCATTAACATACATTTAAAATGTACAAATTCAAATAAATCAATATTAAAATCTAAAGCAAACATGAATTAACAACGAAAAAGGGTATATTTAAAAATAACCTAGTTTAATAAACGCAGGAAAAAATGCCCATTTTGATACCCAATGCTTTAAATAACTAGGTTCAAAAAGGGATAATGCAAATGTTCAACAAAATAAAATTATAATAAATGTATTGCAGAAGTAAAATTAGATTCAGTTCATAAAATATAATACAATAAAATTTAACTTATAATATGGGTTACATATATCAAATCAAAGTAGCAGTTCACTTCCACAAGTAAAATCTCATAACATAAACTAAAATGCAAATAATAATAATAAAAATTATTCTTTTTTAAATGCAATACAAATAGCAGCTCATGTACAAGAACAACAACCTTCAAACTAATACCAAACTATTTTAAAAATTAAAGAGAACTTTTACAATCAAATTTTCAGCAGGTGGACGCTTCTAGGTCTGACGAGAGGGAGTGATGTGTTTGGCAGGTGTTCAGTACCGAGGGTCACATGGGTACAATCCCCACCATCCTGAAGCTTAACGGCAGTAATTCATCACCGGAGGCACAACAACAAAGCGGTGGCACACTGAACTGGCCTAAATCTTCCTAGACAGCCATTTATCTTTTAAAACTCTGGTCTGAGAGGGCAGGGAAGTTCTTTGTGCTTCTTATCATGACCCCAAACATCATTACTCAACGTCACCTTGCTCTTGTAGTGGAATAAAGAAATCTATATCGAAGCTGGTCAGTGTCACTGATAGTAAGATAGTAAAGTCTGTGGATGTCCTACTTTCAGCCAGATACGTGGCGTAACACTCTTCCTTCTACAACTTTAAAGCATCTATGCTAATGCAACATTTAAACATTGCATGAAAGTTTGGAGGGTTTCAGCCCATTTTTGATGGCATATGCATGCTAATGCATGAAGTTGAACTTTTAGCAGATGAACAGATACAAGTTTCTCATCTCTTTCAAAAACTACTGGACTTAAAAAAAAAAAACCCAAAAAGATTATCTTTCTCTTTATTCCTTCTCTTTATGTAAATGTAAATTTCTCTAGTAGCAAAACAGACCAAAAAAAAAAAGTGAAAACTCTATACAATAAAATGTTTATAGAATGACACATACTGTAGTCAACTGAAATTATTGCTAATAATAGTAATAACAATAATAATAATGAAAACAAAAACAACCCCCCCCAAAAAAAAATAAATAAAAATAAAATAAAATGAAATAAAATAGATTTAAAGCAATGCATTTCCACAAGTAAAATTAGATTGAATTCATAAAATAGAATAGAATAAAATGCAATTATAAATATAGTTAAGGTTACATTTATCAAAATGGGTAAGTATTTCTCAATAAAGTAAAATATAAAAATAAAATAACAGTTCAAACGCAATAAAATCATATAATAGCAGTTTCTTTAAGTAAAATTGCTTTCATAAATAAATATTTTAAGTAAAAATACATTATCGATAACAGTTCACAATCTAAATTTGAATAAAATGTAACAAAAATACAATAGAATGCTATACATAAATCAATTTCACTGTTAAAAATATTTGATAAAATATTGTAAAATGTAAATGAAATAAATGACCAACAGAAGTTCACAAAACAAAATAAAAATATAAAAAAGTTTTTGAGGAAATCCCAAAGCTGGCTTCATAAAGTGTGGTATCTCAGAATCAATTAGCTATTAATTTTCCACACACATAATAGACACACATTAGGAGCTCAAAATGGCATAAAGAGCCTTGATATATGTGCATGTCTTTAATCTATTTCATTATCCTACCCTCATAATTTCCCAATAAATGCTTTCCAGAACCGCACTGCAGTTCAGAATCCTTAATGCGCATATAAATGCTTTCTGAAGGACAGCGATTAAAACAGAAACTGGATCACTTTCTGCACTCATACTGGTAATCATCAAATTAAATTAATGTGCATTAGCATAAAGTTAATCTGTCACTTTAGTTGGCTCAAATCATAACCACACTGGTCACTTTGTTGCTTCAAATCACTGTCGGTACGAACAACCCTTTAATAGTTTTGCCTGTGCTCCTCGAGCAATCCTTTAGCTCCAGCTGGAATAGTTGAAATAGTACAAAAATGCAAACAATTCGAGAGTTTTCCCGAAAGCATCGTCCATCTGAAGTCACCATGATTAAACGCACGAAGTGTGACACAAAGCTGCATCGTCCAATCACAGCTCAAAATTCAACTCAACCCGCTATGGACATTCCTACCAAATCAGACCCTCCGAAGTATTCCCACAAGACTCAAGCACCGGTCTCTGATGGAAACGGAGAGGTGGGGGGGGGTTTACGTGAGTTTTCTCTCTGCTCTACAGGACATTTCATGAGCAGAGTGGACAATGTCATGGTTCATTTCCAGCGGCTTCCTGCCGACACATCTGGCTTTGATAAACAGCTGGCTAAGAGTGACTTTAAGCTGATTTTTGGGGTGGGAGATGCGGGAGGTGGGACTGATATGAGCTGACTGCAAAGCTTGGCCCACAAACCCAATCTTTAGAAAGCACTTAAAAGACGTTTGAGTGATTTCAGGCCAGCAATTGGTTTCTGAGGCCTTCTCCTCTTTTCTTTGCAATTCAGTCCAGTTGTGCTGGCGGTTCTCTAGAGTATTCATTATAATCCAATCAGCTGACCTCAGCTCTCGGATGCATTAGAATGAGGTTGATCATTTAGTGTTTGGACACACATAGCTGCTTATATGGTTAGTATACATACTACATATCATTAAGCCAATGGAAAGATCAATCATATGATGAGAAATAATCTACAGTTGGCATAATGCTGATTACCACTGACATTAATTTAGCTTGTCTTAGCTCACAGAACTGCAAATGAGCATTTAATATTTAAGTAACACAAAAGTATAACCACAGTACTTCACTTCGAATTTCTTACTAATCTTTTCTTCTCTTGGCTTCAAAATAGACCTAAACTAAATAAACCATATACTTTAATACAAATGTTTTCATTAACTTTATGTCAAAGTCAAGTCAAATTTGAAGGTAGTTTAATATAATTTAAATTTAAATTATTTCTACAGTCATTTTAATTAGACTTCAAGCAGAAACTGAACTTTTTAATGCGATTAAATGTTTGACAGCACTAAATTTAAATGAAAGAATTTGTACCTGTTTCATTATAATAATAGACAGTATGCCACTGATGCTTATAGATATATATTGAAACTAACCACGAGTAACTGAAAAACTACTTTACGTTTCTTCAGAGCAGCTGTTTGTGTCTCTGGTCAGCATCACATCACACCACTAGCTTCTTCATTTCCAGACCTCTGGCTGCTCTTATCATCTGCACCTATCGCTCCATTGGCTGCTCTACAGCTGTGAAAGCCTAACATTCTCCCAGATGAGCTCTTTATATATAGATTCCACTCCTCCTCATGAGGTTCCTCTTCTTATACCTGCAGAAAAACTGAGAAAAGTGCATTTTGTGCCATTGTGCTCTCTGACACAAGGCTGAAAACAACAATACTCTAGTTATTATTTTACTCTTGAACACAGTCTGCCGGGAGTTCTTGCACCAAGGTCAAGATGGATCAAGATACTTCCATTAAAGTCTCAGATGGTACTCTGGGCAGACCACATACTGTCTCTCCGATGCATACCGTACACAAAAACTGCAACGGTTTTCGAAAATTCCGATTGGCAGGTTTCATGCAATTTGAAATAAGATAGCATTTACTAGGTATCAGGCTGTCACTGTTGACTGTTCCTGCATTGGTTAAAAACTAAATACTGAGAGTACTTTAAGTGGTTGTCTATGGGGTGCTGAACCAGAATAAACATTAAAATGGCTGCATGACTTAAGGCCATTGCACACATTGCCGTCCAGAAAACAGATCAGGTTTGATTTTTTTGCAGATTCGCATCTGTAGCAATTATTTTGATAGGAAAGGATGACGAATACAAAAAGTACGAAAAATGCATTTATGAAAATTTCAGGACCTAGTGTGCAAGGACCTTTAAAAATTATAAATGTTAACAAGAGGCTAGCATAATAATATGGCTTACTAACCTTGACTTATATCCACTATATCCAAATTTTCAACCCAGTATGGAAACCCTGTAACTTTCACACAATATACACAAATAACCCAAAAAAATAAAAAGAATGCACATGAAGCCAACTAGGAATTATGTCTGTTACCCAGCAGTTTATATGCTTAGAAAGAATGATTTAGACAACTTTACAACTTAAATAGCACAGATTTTTGCATTAATATAAGTATCTAAACTACAAGCTACTGCATGCATTACTATTATCCAAAACTGTGGGTAATTCTAGGCCAGAATGAGCAGTAAAATGGACCAGACTTCATGGCGATAGTCAAAAGTCTGGTTCTGCGTTACTTCTTCCAGACTTTATCATGTCTTAAGTGCTGAAAAGGAAACAGGATGCTTATTAGACAGGCATCATCAGTGCAGGACACTGCAAAGCAGCATCTGATAGTGGCTATCTCTCTCTATCTTCCCCTTTAATGGGAGAAACAGCAGTCTGAGACTAATGATGTGAAAAACCTCTCTCATGAAGTAATGCACTGCGCTGCCATTACCATGACAGAGTACGGCCCCGCTTGGACAGAAAGAACCCGGCTAATGACGTCAACCTGAGGAGAAATGGGATGAAACTTTGAAAAGTTTGATTAAAAAGTTTGAAAAACGCAAACAAAAAATCTTTAAGATGATACAGATGTTGAAAATTTATTTGAATAAAAAAGTACGGTCATACAGCAAACAACAGCACATATGGTTTCATTTAGCATTGATGCAAGAGACATTACAAAAAGCTCATTGTATCACTTGCACTGTCATCCAAATATGAAGTGAATAATTTAAGGCTGAGAACATCTCCTTCCTTTCAGGCACTTAGCCGTTTCCTGTCAGAGAGGCTTCACGGGGTCGTCGCTGTTAAAACACATCATTAGCAGAAGAGTCTGTAGCGCCTTCGACAGAGCTGAGGCTGACAGACTCCTGATCCTGTTTGGCTGACGGCAGCCTCACTGACATCACTCTGACATCACTTCCTCCTCCTTCCGTGTGCAGAAAAATGTCTTCACCTGCGGGTCAACATTTGAATGAAAGCAGGTAAAACGACAAGCTTATAACAATGGAAAAACATCACACCTCAATTACATATACCTTATTTGGGATCACCAAGTTTGGGTCATTTTTACTGAAGAAATTAATTCTGTAAACATTCCAAGAAAGAATTCTGACATTTCA
The DNA here is from genome assembly GCA_032361165.1 of Enteromius paludinosus. Lineage (NCBI taxonomy): Eukaryota > Metazoa > Chordata > Actinopteri > Cypriniformes > Cyprinidae > Enteromius > Enteromius paludinosus. The sequence goes on from JAUMHQ010000078.1 coordinate 2,546,653, forward strand.
ACGCAATTAAGTCATCCTACTCAACCCAAATAATGAAGGCTTTCCAGTTAATGACAATGAACTCATCATCTGAACACACTGACATCAGCTGCTTATTAGGACCTCTTTTATAACCGTCACACTGGCCTGGCGCTGACACACTTACACACACACAAACAAACACTCATCAGTCATTTCCTCTGTGTTTGGGGGGGCAGCGGGCAAGAGGCAGGGTGGGCATTTACCCAGATCAATGGGGCGTGTAGGAGAGGAAGTGTGAGTGAACAGAGACCTCACGGGACCGCCGGGCACACACTGATGGAGATCAGCAGGGAACTGGATTCAGACTCACACACACATACATACAACTGAGGACGATGCTCTTTCCTGTGTGTTTTCTCAAGCTGTTAGAAAATTGTCACTGGTGAGGAAAATCAAGCTCGGCAATACGGCACAAAGCAGACATACTATAGAGTTTTACTTTGTTAGATAAGCTTTCTTGCACTGCTGTACCTTTAAAACACATATATAAATAGATTACATATGGGATATACTGATGTACTTGTAAGGCAAAAAATATTTACAATCAGTCATTGCTATCTTTTGCTTGGTGTCTCCGCAGGAAATATCAGTTTACATTTCCAAATAATCATTCTGCCATTAATTGTAATAATCCTGTGAGATTTGTATCTGACAACAACCACTGCTCCACAAAGAGATCAGTTACCATCATCATCATCATCATCCAGAAACAGAACAAACTGAGACGGACTAAATCCAGAAGAAATGTGATTGAATGTCTCCAAGATGCTTCAAAAGACACATACACACACACAAATGTTGGTTTTTGTGATTTATGGGGACACTCCATAGGCGTAATGGTTTTTATACTGTACAAACTGTATGCGGAACTGCCCTACACCTACCCTACACCTAAACCTAGCCCTTACAGGAAACTCAAAAAAACATCATTTAGTATGTTTTTTAAGCCTTTTGAATTACGGGGACACTGAAAATGTCCTCATAAATCACCTT
>JAUMHQ010000078.1:2547766-2561950 GCA_032361165.1 Enteromius paludinosus
GTCCTCATAAATCACCTTCATATTGTAATACCTATGTCATACCCATGTCATTATACAAATTTGTGTCCTCATAAACCTGCACACACACACACACACCATTTTAAGAGAAACTTCATTTAGCATTTTTAATAATTTATTTCCCTTGTGATGTCCAACTAAATGTCCTCACAAAGTCAAAAATGTCAGGTTTTACTATCCTTGTGGGTATATTTGATCCTCACAACTGTAGCAAAGCAAGCCCCTCCACACACACACACACACACACACACAAAACAGATCGAATTATTAATGTGGTTCATCATATATTAATTTTTTTGCTATGATGACGGCATTTCTAAAAAAAGAAAAAAACCTTTATAGCTTTATTATCTACGAATATTGTAAAGGGAGCACACTGAAGTACATCTATGCAGTAAATCAAACTGTTTTATTTTAAAAGAGTAAGGAACGTGATGTTTTCCATGGTATGCCTACTTAAAAAATCCCTTCCAGTATGCTTTGATCCACAAGATATCAATTTGAACTGCAGAACATTTACTAGCAGACCTAAAGAGATTTTTTTTTTTTTTTACATGAGCCTCCCATAATTTCCCTCCCACAAATACTGAGCTTCATTGGCTTGGACAGATTGAACAGCCTGCACATGGTTTTACTGGAGTGTGTTCAAAGCAAACTGACACAATCAGATTCGTTCAATAGATGATTAATAAAAGCCACTTCTCGCCTAACGACTGAATCATAACCTGAATATAATAACAAGAAAAAGCCCTACAGATCTGAACATTTGATATGGATCGACTATAATAACAAGACCATGTGGTGATACACTTCCACGTGGAAAATAAGGACTTCTCATAATTTGGACTGTGATTTGTCTTTTGTCTGTTGCCAGCACTGGCAAAATAACCTGAAAAAGACAATAAAAAGCCAATAAGCACAAGCCTAGCCAGAAATATGGCAACATCCTCATTAAAGGGTTTGTTTACCCCAAAATGAACATTGTGTCATCATCTCACCCTCACGTTCCAAACCTGTATGAGTTTATTTTACCACAAAATAAGACATTTTAAAGAATGTTCATGCTACAAAAAGAGCAAAAACGACCATAAAAGCACTACAAAAGAAGTCCATATAAATCATACGTCATATTTCAATTCTGCAGTCGCCATGCAATAGCTTTGCGGAAGGAAAATACTACAATTTAAGTTGTAATTCACATATAATATTGCTTGACAAACACGGTCACCATTTATTTTCATTGTACGGTACAATATAAACACCCCTTTTTGTGTTTTAAGTCAAAAAAGTTTAGAAAAAGCTATAAATAAGTGAGTAAACTTTCATTTTTAGGTGAACTGTTCCTTTAAGACATTGAGAAGAGGCTGAAACTCATTCTCACTGGATATGATGACCTTCATGTCATACTGTTAAAAGAAAGAGGACTGAATAAGTAATGTTATTTCACACAAATATTCAAAGGTAAAAGTCCTTGGGGCATGTTTGCTTGCTGTAGTGTGTCTTTATGGCCGTCTGCAGTGAACACGGTCTCTGTGGAGCAGATGGGCCAGGTTTGGCACAGATTCTTGTTGGAAAACCCTGTGGCCTACAAACACTACTGACTGACTACAACACCTCAGGGTGGAGGGAGAGAGCAAATGAAGGCATTGAAAGGGAAAGAAAGAAAACAGAGGAATAGACAGATGAAAAGAGAGTGGGAGTTTGTCCACCAACAGAAACAAAAACTTATTTTAAGATGAAGCACATGTAAGCCGCCCAGAGCTATTCAAACCCAAGTGAGCGCGATAGTGGGTGTCATGAATCAGTAAACAGCATTCAATGAACACCTACCTTTTTTTTTTTTTTAATAAGCCCCTCAAGTCTACATTTTTGTGTTTATAAAAAGTAGATAAGCAGATAAATATGGAACAATGTCTATGGAAAAGGATAATAGTATTTTCTAAAATCAATGTCTTGAAAAGCACGTTTGAAATTTCAGAGCCACTTGTGGCACTAAACCCATAAAGAATAAATAATAATAATAAAAAAAAAAAAAAAAAAAAAAAAAAAATTTATATATATATATATTATCAATATAATATTCTGAAGGATAGAAATAATTATATATATATATATATATTTATATTTATTTATTTTTTTAAGACAAACTAACTATTAAAAAGGTTTAAAGGTAAAAGGTCACATTTTTAGTGCTAAGCCAATGATTAAAATTTCTGTGTGGGCTTTGACAAACATTCACTTCTGAGTAAAGAGACTAAAACTACACAGCCAAGAACATCACACTTAAGTCAAGAGGCAGACATTTCGTTGCCACTGAAACAGCCTGGCTGAAGACTACAGAGACATCACTGTATTGGGAAAGTGTCATATTGTTGGAAATGGAGTACTTAATGAGAGGCTCTGAAAAGATATCAGTACAAATCTTCACAAACAATAATTTTCTTTAAACATACAACCTCAAGTAGATAAAAATGACCTCTAGCGTAAAATGGAAGACATTTACATAATTGTACTCTGTGGTTGGGAGTTTAAGATGGTTTGAAACCAAGCAAAACAAAAAAATACATTTGCCTAAAATTTTGCATATCCTTGGAGAGGCTAGGATTGGAAGAAAAATCAAACCATTGCAACAATGGGATACTTGTCTTACTTCAACTCTGACTTGCCGAACAGTGCCGGGTTTTCAGGGGTCATTTGGGGACATGATTAAAAAAAGAGATGATTTGAAGAGGAGATAAATGAAAAAGAACAGACTAAAAGTGCACAAACAAATACAGTGTGTTATGATTGCTCATAAGAACCAATGTTTTTATTAACACTGATCTATCTCTGGTTCCCATTCTACAAAAGTTTCTTTATATTGTATTGTACAATACAAAATGTCTTGAAGGTGAGAATCGTAGAATTTTTCTTTTTGAGTGAAGAATAAAAACAAGTTTAGATTTTTTTTTGTCTTTTGTAAGACAAATTCTACAGATCCATTACAGACGGTGCATTCTTTCAAAAGACAAACACCCTAAAAGCTCCATCACTTATTCATGCTTTTGCAATTTCTATACTTGCACAAGACATTTCAGTATGTCAGCATCTTGTCTGGCACAAACAGTCTCTTCACAGTCCTACTTACAGAAAAAAGATGACAAGCCTTTACAAACTGGGCAGCATTATCAAGTAGAAAAAAACATTTCTACAGAAGAAGAAGTCGTCATGCAGGTTTGAAACGATGACAGAACATTAATTTTTGCATGATCTATCCCCTTTAGATCTCAAAGCAGTGCCAGAACTTACAGAAGCGAGATTGGTATCTGTTTGTGCAGAGGACCAGGTGGTAAGGTCAAACCTTGTCCTTCAACACAACTTTAAAGCCTCACACTACAGACAATGAAAACTCAGCTGAAAGAGTCAAACGACCTTCAGAGATGGTGAAAATTAGCCAGGTGCAACAAAAAGCCAAATCCTTCAAGCAGAGATCCAGAGAAGAACAAAACAGACGGACGAAGGTGATAAAAGAGGCGCAAATCTGACACAGTTTGGGAATGCAGTCATTCCGAAGAGATGGGAGCATCAGGAAAAAATGACTCATGAGTGTCCAGTGTGTTCAGCGTCTGAATGTATTAAACATAGCTTTAAACCTCCTCGAAGACACCTGCAAACACTTAACTGAGTTCTCAACCCCATCTGAAGCTCTCGGGATGGACAAGTCAAACCCCCCCTCTCCTGACCTCTTACATCTACTCTACTTTGCTCTGTCTCTTCTCCGCTCTCATCTGGCTGCTTAGAGGTTTGGGAGTGTCAAGAATGAAGCTGTCTGGCAGTGTTTCAGAAAGCCTCTGGAAAGGTCTCTGTGCTGTACTGTGTGAAATAGCTCAACAACAACAATAAAAGAATTCATATAAGAGCAAATTGTACTGATGCATATGAAAGCAATCAAGACATGCCAAACTATTTACACTACCTTCTGCGTTGTCCCCAAAATATGTGTCATCTGAAAGTCTCCTCAACCTGGGCAACTCTGGGGAGAAACAAACACAAGGTGAAAGAAATTAAAATAGCAAAAAAACTGCAGTGAAAGAAGGATAATAATATACATACAAAATTAATTAAATGAATACTATTCATATGCATTTAATGCATTTCATTTAACTGCATGTAACAATGTTGGACTGCCCAGGAAATTATGAGAACATCATATGAGCACAGCTGGGCTAAAACGGCAGAATCACACACAAGACTACGCACTCGAATGCAGTTATACACATACCCTCCGCCCAGTTCACCTAAAGGCATGTTAAAGAGAGGCATTCACCTTCAACTTTTCCTGTGCAAGCCAATGACAGACATGTTTTAAAGCCTAAACTTACAGAACTGCACTGGAAGGCATAAAACAAGAGGACTGTGCATGGGGTTATTGTAGGAAAATACTTTGTCAAATGTTTTTTATCCTCGAGCGTGGAACACAACAATCCTGTGAATTAAAATCGCAACCTTGTTCAACTGTGAAAAAGGCAGAACAGCATAACCAGTGACTAATTCACAAACCAATACTGTAGCTTTTAAATGGGTTCTTTTTATGAATCAAAAACAGAGCTGAACTAGCATTAAATGACAAACGCAAAGCTCCTTAAAACCGGTTCTTTTTGGAAAGCAGAAAAGAGAAGGATCTGTGGATTCAAAAACAAATGACTCTTTTAAACTTTTAATGATTTATCTCAAAAAACGCAGGTGGTGTTGTTTTAATTAGTCTGATGGATCCTTCATAGAATTATACATATGAAAGGTTTCTTGAAGACAAAACCAGCATACTCAAATAATTTCTGAAGGATCATGTGACACTGAAGACTTGAGTAATGATGCTGAAAATTCAGCTTATCACAAAAATAAACTACATTTGTATATATATATAGAAAACAGTTATTTTAAACTGTAATACTTTTTAGTGTATGTTGGATCAAATAAACTGACTTTTTAATAATAAAAAAAAAAAAATTCAACTGAACTGATATCTTATTGAACTAGAACTGAATGCGGAAATCCATTAAGGACAGGAAACGACAAAGAATAAGTACAAAGATGAGGCTGTTTATGACCTGACTGGGCTTGAACCAAATGAGATAAATGATTGTCTATAATGTAAAGGAAGTGCTGACTACGGAGCTAAATACAGCGTTAACAGCACTTAGCAGAATTCCTTCAGCTTTCTTAGAGTGACATCACAGTATCTTTCCCATGCTTCCCAAGAGCGGAGATCAATCATATGAGGGTATGCAGGTTTAAAACAAGATAAATATCATACAAGGCTAAGAAACAGGGTGTGTGTTTAAAGAGTCAGGCATGATTTCTTTCATCAAACGCACACACATGAATCAAACTGTCAAAGGCAGACAAATGGTCCATAAATTAATTAGACTATCTTTCCTGCCTCGTTTCTGTGGAATACAGCCAAAGGGTCCTTGCTTGGGATAAATGTCAGGTCGAGTTTGATTTATAGGGATTTTTTCCACAGGTGGAGACCTCCTGACATAACCCCGCCGAGCGTTCATGAGGCCAGGTGGAGCTGGGGTCGTCCTCGGAGCATTTAAAACCCCATCAAACTTCCTATCCCCTAAAGACAGCTTAAGTCAATCAAAGCCTTCAATGGCTCTTAACTAATCCTTTTCTTTGAGCTTGTTTACAGCACCGCTCAGAAAAGCCGCATGGGCTGCCGATTGAAGCATTGTGTTGCAAAGTGCTGTCCACCACCCATCTCCACTTTTCCATCAGTCTCGACCTCAGAAACAAGAGCAGCGTTGAATACAGAGAGTGCTAATTGAGAGTCAAGAGGTTACGACCTTTGGATAGGGGTCCACGTGACCCCACCCTACACCCCAGAGAGAGAACCACTGCTTGGATTGGGAGGGGCATCGGGTACGGTTGGAAACCAGGGTCACGTGGACCGTCCTCTTGATAAAGAGATCTAGCAGCAGGGTTTGGTTGGATTTGCATTCGGCCAGAGGAGCTTTCATCCCCCTCTCTTGGTCCAGCCAAGGAGGGGGTCTTGGGGTGATGGGACGGCCTCTCAATGCTCCTTTCATCTGGATCTGCTGGAGAGGTTGGAACACAGAGCTGGGCTTAGACAGCAGGCAGGACTCCCATGCGGAGAAGCCGGGCCGTAACCTCACACACAGGGGTCAAGGAGCCGAGAGGAGATAGGGTCAGCGAAGGCACTGCTCAGGGCCGCAGATAGAAAGAGAGAGAGAGAGAGAGAGAGAGAGAGAGAGTGAAAGAGAACAGAGAAAGATCTTATCTGTCTTCATTTGGAGAAACCTCCCCCATAGGTCTCTTTAAAAGCATTGGACACTGTATCAGAACATCACAAAGACAAGGCCAGTGTTTAAGATCACTGTAGGCCATCAGAATCCCTTAAATGTTACGTTGGCCTAGGGGTAGATATCATGAAACCTTGTCAGGAGCAGAACCGGGTTGTATTTCTCCCCCAAACAAAGTCTAAAAGATACAACCATTCCTGCTTCAAATAAACCAGGTGAACATAGAAGTTTCTAACAGGTAAAAAAAAAAAAAGAATGATTAAACAAATTTTTGCTAACTCTTTATTTTAAGATGTCCTTCTTACGCATGTTACAAATACTGACTATTAATAACAATAAATTATGCATAATTACATTCAAATAAGTATAACACCATCGTAATCCTAACCCTAACCATATACAGTAGTAAGAACATGTAGTTAATTAATATTACTCCGAACTTAAATATATGATTAAATTATATGATAACCAACTTTCTCCTTAAGCTCTCTTTACCATATTGTAAAAAATGTAAGAAATTAAAAATAATTACATGAAATATAAATATGATAAAATAAATTCCCAGCAATTACCGCAATCAATGTTCTTTCCAATGCTGTAAAAAAAGATTTTCACAAGAAAATACTAAGTCTTTCTTAAAAAATTGTGTTACTTCAAATTTTTTTCTAAATATTTATGACATTTACTAACTTTTTTTCTGAGTGAATTTGTATTCCCTATTGGAAATTGGAGTGTATTACATTCTGCTTAATGATATTTAGAAGGTTTAATCTAATATTTGCCACCATCTGCTGAGTCGATTATATTAGCACAGGGTAACTGAAGGGATAAAAGTACAGCAACATGAATCTTCTCAAATACTCTCTCACACACTTAGACCGCAGCAGAACAACTAAACTTAGCTACAGAGGGATTTCTGTGAGTTAGTTTTCTGGCATCACTGCGTTATAATATATTAATGCAACTTTTCCATCCAGCAAAGATGCATTTCACAGGAGCCACGTTGATCAGGGCTTTCAAAAGTATGCCAGAATAAAGCCATAGACAGTGAACTGATGTGGACACTCCTTTGGACTGATGCTTATTTTTAGATAAGTAGGTTATTTGTCCCAAGAGAATACCAGAGACCTTCAGAGACCGAGCCTCAAAAATGGCTGAGAACAAAAAAAAACCCTCATATGGACCAGTTTCAAAGCAGGTCAAACAGAAAGGTAAAATAATTGAGAAATCGGCTCTGCTCCAGAAAGAGCTCCGCCATGCTGGCCTTTCTCTCGCCAAACTCTGATTTAATGAGCTTTCCTTTAGCACAAAAGAAAAAAAAACAGACGTCCATTTTCACTCAGTTCATCCACGGTTATCTCTAGAATACTAAATTAAGTCCTATTTTTACACTACTCTAACAATACTACAGTTGAGGCGATACAAACAGTTGACCTTTAGAAATTGAACTAAATGATTTCAATCATTTAACTAAGTGGGTGTAATGGTATAATAGCGTGTTTAAATAGTATAATGATCATAATTTGAATGCATAATGATGAATTATGTTTGATGATAAGCTTAATTTCTGACCATAAGTTATACTTAAAATGTACTAACTGCAGTCCTGTTTCCACAATCACACATGCAAAATAAATCAGCTCTCAGGTTAAAAAAAAGAGTCAGATTTTTTTCTTTTGCATTAAGGTCCATTTATGCCATTCAAATCTGTTTTTTGAAAAACAAACAATTAATAATTAACTTATACATGTCGTGGTAGTATTTCTGTATTGCCTCAACATAACATTCATTATTTATAAAAACAATTCTTATATTATTATTTAAACCGTTATATTACAGTCTTTCAAGACCATATTCCCATCCCCTCTCATTTCAAACTGAACAGGCATTTTTACTCCTGTGCCTTTTAGACAAAGTAAATGACCCCTTTGAGCATGAAATTAGTTTGCTGTCTGATTCAATACAGTTTTCTTTGCAAACAGCTGCATTGCATTATGACAGAATTACAAAACAATCCAAAATGTCTCACTCAAACTGAAAACCTTAGTTAAAATGCACTTCATAAAATAAGCTGTTCTTTCCAATGCTGTAAAAAAAAAAGATTTTCTATGCAGCATGTTTCACAAGAAAATACTAATTAAGTCTTTCTTAAAAATTGTGTTACTTCTCATTTTTTTCTAAATATTTATTACATTTACTAACTTTTTTCTGAGTGAATTTGTATTCCATTAAATCCTACAATATTTCTTTCAAATAGACAATTTTTGAACAATGTTTTTATAGCCACTTCTTTTCCACGGTGCATCAAACAGATACTTTGTTCATGGAATATGAAATTTCTCATGACACAATCTATTTAAATATCTAGCATTTAGAAACTCTCCCATGGCTCGCACAGAGTAAGTTTAACCTAATTTAAAGCAAAAATAAGAGAAATCCCACAAAGCTCCTTAAAAATGATTTTTGACTGTCGTCCACACCCTCTCTTGATGTGTCCGCCAGCTGTAGGTTACATCTGCGTTCTCATGCAGCGTCACACTCCCACAGACCATTTCAACTCTATAATGCAGGCCTTAAATCAAGCAGACTAGAGGGAGATCACATGACATTTTACCTGAAAACTATTTACTATCTGCTCCGGCCAGCAAAGCGTTATATTGGCTTAGCACACCTTCAGATCTGGTCATTAACAGGCATGCCTTTGAAAAGTAAGCCGTCAGCTCCAATCAAGCCGTTTCAGTCTGGAACGCTCCTCTGTTGAAGGCCTGTCGAGCGTATCGGAGGTATGTGGGGGCCTCAGCGGTCTCTGAGGGGTGCCCGGGTGTGCCTGTGGGCGAGCAGCCCGGACTCTTAGCCATCTGTGAACAGGACAGCATCTGTCCATAGAGCCAAAATTATCTGGAATGAAGGGGAGTGACGGAAAGGCATCTATGTGTGATTGAAACATATCGCTGGCAAACACACACACACATGGATCTGTTGCAATGCATGATGGGACATCCTTTGAGGATGGTAAAGGTTAAGAATGGGGGAGAGAAGATGCTCGGTGGCAGCACTTGGAGGCGATCCTGGAATCTGCATTGAAGCAGCAGGCGCATGTGACAGCACTGATAGATTCAAGATGCCGGGTTGGTCGTAGGAAATCGAGAGTAAGCCAGGATTTTGATAGGACACTGGGGTCCATTCCAGTACGCCCGCTGGGAGGAGAGGAGAGATTGAGAAAGGAGAGGAAGAGAGGGAGAGGGTGAGGTTGACAGGTTGGCAGTGAGAGCAGGTCTGAAAGGAAACAGATGAGTGCAGAGAGACTCATGACTATCTGGCTCTAGCTGCAAACACTCACCTTGTCAAACACTGAGCCTTGTCAAAGTGGTGAAACAATTGATGAAAGCAGCATAAAATAAAGTAATAAGCCACAAGAATTCAGGCATTACAGAATGAAACAGAAAGCAGTGTAAAGCAAAATGCATTATTCCTTGAATAAACACATACATATATATATATATACATACAAATGAAGAGTTCATTAGCAAAAACAGATAACTCAAAAATCATGTTTTTATTGTGTTAGTTAGTTCACTGACAAATTATGTAAAGTAAATATGCTCACATATTACAAGTGAGAGATTTTTGAATCAAGGGTGCATTACTTATTTAGTAAAATGTGTTGACGACGGCACAGTGTATCTTCTGTGGAGAGTTTTAACGAGGTGTTTAAACCCACTTCGCTCCACTGTAGCCAAGGGAGTCATATCCTTTGTGATGTACAGAGTCTGGAAGCGCCTGGCAAAAGCCCCTCCCACGACGTGAATTCGCGTTTGCTGTGAAGCGAATTTCACGCGCGAATAAATAGAATGAACTCAAAATGTTCAACCGTCCAACTATGCGCGAATAGCGTGATTTATTCGCGCAAGTCACGTCCGGTGTGAACGTAGGGTAACGTTACGGATTGGGGTCACGTGACTCCACACGCGGTAGTGTTTTTAAAGGGAAAGTAATTGAAATAATTGACCTGAAAAATTTTATTCGATTATTGGTTCTGAATGTCGATTTCGATTACTTTTCGATTAATCGCCCAGCCCTAGTTAGTTAGCTGTTTTTAAAGTAATTGTTAACCTAGTCAAAATAACCCAAAGGCACATTAAAAAACAAGATTTTTGAGAATTGTAAATGATCTCTTCATATATATATATACACACACACACTGTATGTATACAAGATGCATACATATCTATTGCACAGTATTGTGCAAACTACTATTTCCAGCAACAAAAAATGGTTTAAAGTGGGTTATTTCTATCTTTTGCGGTAGCGTGTCAGTTGGAAATATCAGTTTACATTTCCAAACATTATTTTTGTCATTAATTGTAATAATGCAGTGAGATCATTGTCTGACATCAGCCAGTGCTCCACACAGAGATCTGATCTGATCATCATCCAGTCTGTCTGGAATCACATGAAGTAACAGAACAAACTGAGACAGACTCAATCCAGAAGAACAGTGCCAACGTCTCCAAGATAAAGAAAAACCCTACCAGGAAAGCTACAGTACTGTTCAAAGTTTTAGACACTTGTGTAAAAATGCTGTAAAATGAGGATGCTTTCATAAATAATGCCATAAATAGATTTAATTGATCAATTACCTTCTATTAACTAAATCAAATAAATATTTGGTATTAAAGCTTTTGGTAAAACAGCTTCTGTTCCAAGGTACACTTACCCAGAGTTTTTCAGGTAGGTTTTTTTAATCATCTTGGAGACGTTGCCACAGTTCTTCTGGATTTAATATTTTAAAATAATTTTAAAACGTTTGGGTTTGGTAATTTATTTCGATATTTTAAAAAAGTGTCTTATGCTCATCAAGGCTGCATACATAAGAATACAGTAAAACAGTAGCATTCTGAAATATTTTACTGCAGTTTAAAACAAGTGTTTTCATTGTGACTATATTTTAAAATGTAATTTATTTCCATGATAGCAAAGCTGAATCCTGATCCTTCAGAAATCATTTTATTATGGTGATTTAATGTTCAAAAAACATTTCTCACTATTGTAAATGTTTAAAACAGCTGTGCTGCTTAATATATTTGTGGAAACATATATATCGTCTTTGGATTATTTGATGAATAGAAAGTTATTCATGTGTTTACGGTCACTTTCAATCAATTTAATGCATCCTTGCTGAATGTCTTTTAAAAAAAGGCCAGTTTTAAACTGCGCATGAAACAAAATGCATTTGATGTCACAGGTTTGTAATCATATACCACTATCACATATTTTTCTGAGTAAATGCCACTTCAGAGCAAGAATTGTCCACCACAAAGAGGGTTTCACCAACTAATCACATCTGAAACACTAGTCATCTGTGCATCCTCCAACAGCAGGATCACATATAAACCCGTAGTTTCCTGTAAAGTGGCATGCGTCATACAGGAGGACACACATCTGTCCATCTGCTCAGACAGGACGGCTGTAGCTTCCACTCAGCCCAACATCAAACACAAACCCCGGCTGTAACCCCACAAAACCTCGTCGCACTGTAACGGGAGCGCTCCCATGAAAGCCTGCTCCTCAACCTGTGAAAGCAGAGATGGGGCCTTCTGCCGCGTGGCTTAGCGCCTCTGCCTGGCTCGGCTGATCAAAGCGGCCCTGCTGCAGGGATGAGCCCCCCTCTTCACTCCGTCTGGCAGATGAGGAGTCAGGGGTGAAGAGGTGATGACTATTGGAGCGCACAGCCACACTCAAACCCGGTTCATTTTCAAAAGTCTATCCCTCTCATCTCCACTCATCCATCTGTGAGGGGAACCTTATCGCTACGCCTGATCTCACGCTTGACAGGATGAGACAGGCAGCACTATACGCCTGCTGCAACATCTCTCAAAGCAAAGAAAGAGTGAGAGTTTGCAGTCTGTCAAGGAATCTTTTTTAACTAAATGCATACAATAGTGTTTATGACAAAGGCTGAAAGTTGCAGCGAGTAATTTTGAAAGCAACTGCAAAAATAATGAATGGGTGAAACGAGCATGTTTACTAAACACTGCGTCATCTGCTATTGGTCAGATAAACAGATAGTTCCCGCCCCAAACTCATGTTATTGGTGGAGCATGAAGTTGTCAAGCATGTAATGCCACTCAAACCAAGCCACAGTGTTTACTCAATATAGAAAGTCCACTTATGAACAGAAGTTCTTTTGAACTTTAATCAAAGAATCCTTAAAACATAATGCTTTCACAAAACTATTAAGCAACACAACATTGATAACGTGGAAGATAAAATGAGATTAAAATTTGCTAAAAAAAAAAAAGTATTTTCAATTTTAACAATAATAATGTCATAATATTTTGACTGTATTACTTATTAAACAAATGTAGGCTTGGTACATATAAGATATTTCTATAGCAAAATATTACTGACCCCAGTCTTTTGAATGGAAGTGTATAATACTCAAAACATTTTATTTATATTTATATATTGACTAAGTAAAATAAATAACATATTCAATAACTGAATATCAATCAGTTAGGGTTATTTCAAATGTGGTACAACAATAACTGAAGAAACTACTGTATTTTGTGAGAAACTCACAAGAGGCAGCAATATGACACATTTACAGCTGGTGATAAACACCATTTCCCAGATCTGTTCATGGCTTTCCGGGCTGCACTTGGCCAGTTGGCGTCAATGGAAGAGGACTGTTGTAACTGGGGCATGACAAGAAACTTCAAACACGCAGGGTCCTGAACAGACACAATAAAATGATATGCGTGGCCTGAGTGAGTGGCGTGGAATGCCTGCTGGTGCAGAGCCCTTCTGCAGCTGTTCAGAGACACAGACAAGTCAGTACAGCTGGACGGACTGACATCAGATTCTCAAGCCTTCCTCAGATTACACCGAACAACTGGACGAGATGCAAACAGCACAAACAATTACCCTCACAGGCATTTAGAGCATTGATAAACATACTGTAGAAGAAGAATCTCGTAGCGTGCGATGAAATAAGGACAAATCTTGATTCGTTTTCCACAACTTGAAATCCTGAAGGTCAGCAGCTTTTTCCCAAGAGTTACTCAGTAGAGCAGTTGAAAGATATTGCCATATGTCCAGAACTCATCCTGGCCAATTTGGCAACACTGCTACAGAAACGCACAGCATTGTCTTTTCTCTGAAGTTCAGAATGAATGAACTCCATCCATCCATTTTTTGAAAAAGTTTGATTTAAGTTTGATTCAAAGTCTGATTTGAATTCAAACTTGCTTTTTTTCAGGTTATATGCATTTATTTGATTTCTAAACCTATCCATTCATCCAAGACTTTTAAATGTTTTGAAAAAACTTGCCTTTTAAACTTCAAGACTCTAAACTTTTTTTTTTTGTGCTGGACAATGATTTATTTCATACACAATAACAATTTTGTGTGCATAATATAGGTGTGTACGGTCTATATTTATCATGTATATATACATACACAGGCATGTATATATTGAAGAAAAATAATTACTGTTTATATATTAAATCCATTTATATATAATTAACTTTTATGAATATATACATGTAAATATTTTCTAAATATATTCTGTATGTGTCTTAATATATACATAATAAACACAGCACACACACATATAGTATGTCAACAAAATTTTTTTTTTTCTTTTTTGACAAATCTTGCTTTATCAAACTTCAAGACATTTAGAACTTTTTTTTACTTTCAAAAAAGACACTCCCTAGTAAAAAAACTTAATATATATATATATATACAAAAAAAAAATTCATACCAAGTATAGTTCAAATCTATTAAAGGTGCCATAGAATGCATTGAGAGAATATTTTAAATTGTTCTCTGATATGTACATAGAAGGTATGTAGCT
>JAUMHQ010000078.1:2578366-2591656 GCA_032361165.1 Enteromius paludinosus
ATATATGAAAGTCTAATGTTTATCAGTACATTACAGAAAATAATGAACTTTATCACAATATGCTAATTTTTTGAAAAAGACCTGTATATATATACAGCTGCCTCTTTCTTCTATGTACACACACGCACACAAACTAAATGGATTATGTTGAGCATATCAGCTTCACTAACAAATTAATTTAACTAAATTCAAAAGTCACAGTGAAGTCACATGATACCTCCGGCGGCTGTGATTGGCTGACAGGTCCACGTTCCATTCTGGCCAACAGAGACAGGATGGGATCATGATGAGCAGGAATGCGAGGAGCTCGGATCACCTGACCTTCACTGGGCGGATCGTAGTCCTGACAAAAAAAGAGCAGCGCATTCGATTTAGTGTACAACTGGAAACATACGTGTGGTGATATTTTATTAAACAATGTGTTGTTAAACGATTATTATGAATACTACTACTGTATAAGTGTTTTCCCCTAAGCGTCCACTACCCTAAATTAAATGGAAATCCTGAACTACAATAAATTCTATTGCTGTATGAGATTTTTCTCTACACTAAAGTGAAATAGACATTTTTTTAAATGGTAATCCTCACAGATTATAGTTATATCAGCAATAACTGTGTTACTGGCTGTCTCACCAGTTCTTATTAGGGACTGAACCTGTAAGTTCATATTTAACCACGACAGTCTTATTATTTCTTTCCATTAGGTTAAATAAAAGACAGGAAACACTCATGTTTTGGGGTCTGTTGCTAAGACACTTTGAGTTCAAACATTCACCATATCTTGGACTCCATGCAGGGAACCGTTCAGGCTGGTCATCAAATTAGGCAGAAGGACTCCCTCATCTTCAAGAACTTGGGAGGGAAAAAAGTATGATCAAATATATGTAGTGTAGGTGAGCATAAAAGACTTAATAAAGTTCTTACATACTTTTGTATACTATATTACTCATAAAATAATTAAAAAAAACAACATTTTAATTCTATTTGTGCATTTGCAAGATGCTGCCCATTTATTTATAAATGTCCATTTTATCCTTAGAAGGCAGCTGCTTGTGCAGACAGTGTGGTTCTGGCTCAGTTTGGCTGTGTGAGTGTGTGTTGGACGGATCATGTACCTCTGACTGCTGCCATCTGGCCGTGAGTGAGCAGCAGCTCTCCCTCTGAGATGTGTCTGGCTACCGTCTCCGTCTCAGTGACAGTCACGCTGGAACTAGAGCTGCTCTCTGTGGGCGAGGAGGAGGATTCAGGGGTGGAAGCAAGAGGAGGTTCCTGGCTCACAGGAAGAAGAGGAGGAGGGGGAGTCTTGGGTTTGGAGGGGAGAGGTGAAGATGGATGGATGACTGATTCTTCCTTACTGTCCTCTTGGGCTACTGACATCACACTGCGTGTGAGAGATGGAGGGTGTTAGTGAGCGATATGCTGAGCACGTATTTCTCTATGTCTACACAGACACAGAAGCAAAACATTAACTACAGTATACACAGAACAGAAAACACTCATTTATATATAAAAGACCAATATAGGTCAACAGGTTACAACTGCTTCATATTACTTAAAAGGGGTCAAAAACGTAAGGCACAAACATTGTTAAACATTTACTTACATTTTTTATTTAGTTAATTGAGATGACAGGTGGTTTTTTAAAATAATGCTATGCTCCACCTATTAAACTGCCATAATAACATAAATCTGATTGATTGATTGATTGAATAAATTAATAAATGAATCACCCCATAGCAGATGAAATACTGAAATAGGACCTGCAGAATGAAGACTAGTTTTGATATTGTGAGATTTCATAAATGTTTCATACACAGCGATAAAAGTCGGGACAGAGCTTTTATTCCATAAATGAAGAGTTAATTTGCAACAACATATAACTCAAGCACCTGATTGCATTTATCGCTGATTACAGGACTGTGTTTACTGACAAAACGCACATTACAGATCGGCCGATCACGATCGGGACATCCCTAATTATATTTTATTCTATATGAAGGGTTAAGAATTGTCTGAAGACAGGATAAATGGTAGTGAATGAAGAAGTTGAATAATTTTTATTAAATAAAAATAAAATCTAATTAAACGGTGCATCTGTATTTTTAGTACTCATCTCACGCTTTTAAAAATAGAATTATATTGGGACATAATTTACGGTTACCAACAGCAGGTGGCACTGTGGGTCTATATATCACAACATCAGTAAGGCCTCACAAAATTCATTACTAGACCTACAAAAAACCCTGTTTTTGTTTCTCTACTGACTAATTCTACTACGCCATGTTTGAAGCACAGCTTTTTAATACCAGCTCACGCTTTTCTGTTAGTCTCATACTTCACTCTAATATTAGTGCATGGTTTCTTTAGAAAAGAATAAAGGAGAATGAAGCAACAATATTTTAGACGTACACTGGTGCTGGTGGCTGTTCCTGTCTCTGGCTGTGTGGTTCTTCCTCCTCCAAGGGGAGCTCTGTTTCTCCCCATGGGTGATTATGGAGGCTGGCTGGATCTGGGGTATGATTGGCTGGAGGAGGAGAGGGTGTAGTTACCCTGGTGGGAGATGGGATTGGTGTGGTAGTCGGAGTACCAACAGGAATTCTATCTGGAACTGAAACAAAGGCAGAACTGATGCTTACACTTTTACAAATAGATGGGGAGCAATTTGGTTTGTTCATAAAAATCACTGTCAGACCTGGTGACGCAGATTCATGATGCCTTTCTTTGGGAGACAGGGCTGTAGAAAGATGCTCGGACAGATCGGGGGTTCGGACAGGAGATGGCGGCTCTTTGGAAATGGGCTCAGGAGTGGGTGCTGGTGTCGGTAGCTTAGTTACCTCCTGAAATATTACCACAATATTACCACGTTTATGGTATTAAAGGTCATCCTGGATAAATGAGAATGTGTTTGGATGCCAGTACCTCCCGAGCGTCCTGTGTTTGGCCAGGGGTAGCGGGTTCTCTCTGTCCCAGCATTACTGCAACGGTTTCAGCCAGCACTTCATTTACACACTGTCTTATGAGCTCAGAGTCCACTGGTACCCCTGTGTCTACAAACAACTGAAGACCACCACCACCTGCGGCCTCCACTGACACACAAACACACACAGAGAGAGGGGGATTATCTGGTGTACGTACATGGGACATGCTTCGGCATATTTTGTTAACAAGGTTATAGTTAAAAGTAAAAGAATGGACTCTTTCCTAGGCTCCACGTTAAAAATGTTACTGACCAATCCTAGCATAAGTGCTGTTATTGTTAAATAATAAATAAAAGTTGTTGAATTAATGCTAAATAAAAATATTAAAAAACGAAAACTGATTAAAAACCCACAAAAGCATATAACAAAGTTAACCAAAAAATACCAACAAAGAAATAGCTTTTACATCAGTGCTGGCATTGTTAATTAAAAATAACTTAAAAAATTTAATAAAAATAATAAACACAATTACAAAGGCACATGAGAAATGCATCAAAATGAATTATTACAAATACGGGGGTCAACTGCTGAAATTTTACAAAAACTTATTTTACACATTCTTTACTAAAATTGCAAAAAAAAAAAAAAAAAAAGAAAAGTCAGAAATGTATTTTATAATTTAGAATAAATATTTATTAAAATATTTTTTTACTATCTACTGACAGGGCTGGTGAAGGATTCATGGAGCTAACATGATCTTACACAAAACATAATGGATGTTGGCTAAATTATTGTTTTTTATTACATTTTGTTTTAATACATGCACTTTTTTTTATTTATATAGACCTTTTAACAATATAGATTGTAGCAATCCATTCCTAGAGCTAAAACTCCTCATGTGCATCCAAATAATAATAATAACAACAAATAATAATATCTGCAAATCTGGCATTTCCACAGCATTCAGAAGTTTTCCATGAAGCCCTTCTGGCAAGTTGAGTTTGCCAGCAAAGTAATTTCAAATAACCAATTTGAAACTCGCTTTACCTCTCAACCAGCCTATTTTGAATTCTTGCACCCGTAAGCATTTTGGACCTGTGCTATTAAAAAGCTAATATACAGAACTGACATTCTTGGCAGAGCCCTCATTTCCTTTTGTCCAGGGCAGGACTGCGTTCAAACACATATACAGTTCCTCCACAGGAGGAAGAGTCCAGTCAGTCTGCGAATATGCTGACAACAGTTTGCCGCGAGCCTCCTCTGCAAATTTGATACATCATTGATCTTTCTATTAAACGAAAGCGAGAATTAATGAGGCAGGACCTCCGCGCCGACTGAGCAGAAGTGACGCGACAGAGACGGAAGGATGGAGCGGAGGAGGAGTAGAGGGGCTGAGCACAAGCAATCGCGTTTTAATGAGGAAATACAATCTTGCTGCGTGCTGACACGCTTGACAAATGCACTGCGCGTATTCGTAGACGCTATGAATCAAAATTATGAGCTTATAGACTGGAACCTGGTGCAGCTCGGCCATTCTTACTGGTTTATGTCATGCGTTATTGATTGTGTTGTTGATTTTTAACACTGACCAGACACGTTGGTAAATTGGTGAAGATGTATTATGGTTGAACCGCAAACTTCTTTGATATTGAACTGGGAGCTTTCGAAAATTTAAAAGAAAACTTAAAGTCACAATTAAAAACATTACAAATTACACACTCTCACCTATGTCTGATGTCACACTATTCTCCGGCTCTGATTGGCTGGCTGGATCAGTCTGGATGGGCTGAGGGAACATTCCTGTGATCATTCTGGCCATTAGCTGTTGCTCTACCCTATGAGAGAAATGACAACACAGTGTTATTATGGAGGCATTTTGCTATGATGATGATAACATGTCATTAGCAATCCAGTCATTAACTACTTCAACCGATGCAACAATAAACTAAATGTTGGCCTGAACATTCAACGAGTAAGGCAACGGTAATTTAGCAGATTAATAGCTTTATCCAAAGTGATGAGCAAAACCCAACTGCAGATTAATTGGAACGCAAAAACTCTTCATATGTACTTTATCGGTTTATGCATTCCTTGGCAATCAAACCCATGACCTTGGCGTTGCTAGCACCTTGCTCTACTGCATGAGCTAGAGGACTGCATATTAAACAAATAAATTAATTAATGAATTAATTTGTGTGTGTGTGTAGTTTTTTCTTTGTATGGACTACCATTAAACTTTTTTCACATATTTTTGAGTCTCATTCTCAGCAACCCTTCATTTATGTTATCAAATACAGCAAACAGTAATATTGCGAAATAGTATAACAATATCATTTAACGGTTTTCTGCTAACATATTTTAAAATGTAATTTATTCCTGTGATGCAAAGCTGAATTTTCAACATCATTACTCCAGCCTTCACATCCTTCATGTCACATCCTTCAGAAATCATTCTAATTTGGGGCTTGAGAAACATTTCTCATCAACAATGGTAAAAACAGTTGTGCTACCTGTTGTGTGAACCATGCCATGTGTGTGGCCATGACTGTGCAGCTGATGATATGAGCAGAGTTAATGGAGTCTCACCAATCCACCAGCCTGTTCTCCAGGGTTTCTCTCTGCTGTATGGTGCTCAGGATGGGCTCGGTCAGAGGAGTGGACTGCGAAGGCTGTGGAGGAAAGGCTGGGCCATGATACAGAGCAGCTGGACGAGATGGCAGCCATTTGAGCTCTATAGGAGAGTCTGGAAGTCCATCGTGTGTTTCCTGAATTCAACACAGCATAGAAGAAAACAGAGACTCTGCAGTTTTATGATATACATACACTCCAACATATGGCTTTCTGAGAGACATATTGACAATCCGTTACAGAAAAAATACCCCTGACAGCTTACTGGATCAGAAACCGAAATTTCGAGGCAAATGACAGCAAATAAAAGTGCACACCGTGTACTGTGCAGTAATGGCAAACATATGTTAGTCTGTGTGCAATTTCAGAGTGGTCATTACAGTCTTAACAGAAGGGGAGGCTGGAGAGAAAGGGGGACGTTTGTCTTGTATAATTCCATCGCTGGATCTGTGAGCCAGCTTTCAACATTTCGGTCATTGGTTTGGATAATGTTCAGATTCCTTTGGCCCGGACTCAGGGAGGTCTGTGTAAGGAGCGATTAGCTCATTTCCAGTGGCCGGCCGCCAGAGGAAAAGAGAGAGAAATGCATTCTGCCAGTCGGGCGCTGGGCCCGTTTGAAGTTTATGGCTCCATCAGAACTGACCGAGCCAAAGCTGAGGCACTGGAGACTTAGAGGAATGACATTTTAGGAGCTGGCAAGTATCTGTGCTTGCAGTCCAAAAGAGAGAGAGGCTTGTACACCGAGGTCTGGACTTAAGTAGCTGTGGCCTTTATTTGGTCGTTGGGAAAACTGCAAGTGGGCCGAGTACATGCCAATCCTCGAAAAACTGCTTAATTATATGCAACTGCTGTGCAACGCACTTGAATTTTTATTGCTCTCGGTGTTTGGAAAATGTTTGCATTTCTGGACTCATAACTCCAATCTTAATTGCCATTCGAACAATTAGAGAGTCAAAATAAAAAGAGTCAGGACTTTTTATAGCCAAACTACTGCCAGGAGACAGAAGACACTAGATTTTTACATAATCTAAAGAAAATATGAGTAATGTTTGCACATGAAAAGCTCTCTTGCTAGGGTATTCTGTCAGGTTGCAAGTCTCTATGATGTTTCTGGTCCTTTCCATTGTTCGATGCAAGTCTGTCAGAAATGTTTGTCATGCACAGGGTAAAAATCTTTAACTTTAAGTGTGAGCACTAGTAATTAATGATGCTTTCCTTATACGGTCCCATAGAGCAGGGGTTCCCAAACTTTTCAGCTCGCGACCCCCAAAATAACCTTGCCAGTGACTCGTAACCCCCACTATCCTCAGAAGCGGTTAAAATATACAATTGTTGCACGAAACGGTGCACATTGGTCGATTTTACCCAACGTTTCATTTCAAAAAAATAATATCCTAAGCATAAAGAGATGAAAATTACCTACACATTACCTGCACATGTCGGAAAGTGTTGTAAATTGATAAATTGATCATCTGTCGTAATCACCTTAAGGGTCGCAATCAAATGGAAAGAAATTTGAAAGGCTGATGTCTTTTGAATTCGCATGTTTGTTTGCTTTTTAAATGTAAGTATTAACTACTATTTTTAATCTTTTGTTAGTTATGGATGAAATATGTTATTTATAATAGTTAAAAAAAATTATTTGATTTCTTGGAAATCCTCTCGCGATCCCCCCTAAATGTCTCACGACCCCCCAGGGGGTCGCAACCCCTACTTTGGGAACCACTGCCATATAGCAAGGGTTCTCAGCCAGTGGACTACAAGAAGATATCAAATTATTTTTAAATAAGACAAAACCAGCTTTAAAATAAGCTAAAACCGATAAATCAAGATGTAAAATGACAAATCAAAAACATCAAGAAGTGAAATATTTAAAATATTATTTCTCATTTTAATTTGTTCCCTCAACATTTGCCATTTTATTTCCCGGGGCCTTGAAAGACCTAGACACAGGATTAAAATGTAAAAAGTGTGATTTTGGAAAGAAAATGAATAAAATCATAAAAATGTATGTATGTGTTATTTCTTTGCTGAATATAAATTGTGTCTATTTAGGTCAAGCTCTAAAGTAAATTATCATGTATAATCTGCTAAAAAATTGCTAACTGTTAGTAAAATTGATTCACAAATCACAAACTGGAAAAATCATGTAATTTCATTACTTACAAAAACTGTGAACATTCAATAAATTCTATAATTATTTAAATTTTGAATCATTTATATTTAAAGTATTTTATTATTTTGACATATTTCTAGTTTGGGTAAATAAAAAAATAAGTCAATTTCAGTTCAACTCTCTTGGACAGTATTCATTGGTCACTGACGGAGAGCCTCCAAAATGACTGAACAAAAAGCATTAATGCACATAATATAGCTGCTTTCTTGCATCGAGCAAACCTCTCAAAATCCAACCACTCAAATTGTAACGCCAAACATCTAAGAACAACTAACACTCTCAGTTCATTGTTGCAAAATATATTCCTTCCTACGCAAACCTCTCCTAACCGGAGATCAGATGAAACCGAGATTCATCAGTGGATGACGTTCCCTCTCAGGCCAAAAGGGGTCACTGTGGAACAGTTCATGTGATCGCAACCCCCTCCGTGATTCTTTATTCTCATTATAAACACTCTTTTTCCCAGCACCTTCCACAAAAGCCTGTGAGAACAGCACAGATTTGCCTGCCTCCACCTCCTGCCTAATGACTGCTATGCTATTTCGGTGCTAACTGACGCCTTGCCCTTGTACGACTGAGCGGCAGAATCGGCCTAATGCCCAATACGCCGGGCGTCCTGTGCTTCTTGTTAGCAGTAAATATAAGGGGCTTATGTCTTCGTGTGTATGCTTGAGCGAGCTGTGATGTGAGCAGAATTCCTAAACGGAACAAAGACCATTATCGGCAATACGGCACCACACCCCTTCGATATCAATTCACTGAAAGGCCAATTTAGCCGTGTATATTGTAATTAGATTTTTCCCCAACCCGTGAAAGATATTTTAAACTCTCATTCATTCTCTGCTCTTCGTTAATTAAAGAAAACGATATTCTCCTTCACCCTTTGGCTCAGAAAATCTCATTATTGGAGCGCTGAGCCATTGATGGCCAATATTTCTGTGTAGGAGGAGACGCGGAGAACAGGCATCTGTAGCTGGGTCAAAATGCAAATGGGAATGAAGTTGGAAACAGTGGATCGGGGCTAATACCCTCAGGGTGGACACCAGGTTGTGAAATGACCTTTACGTTACGAGCTAGAGTGAGTGTGTGGGTTGAAATGTGCTTTTAATTGAATGTACCTGGCTGATGTCGGCTACAGACAAGAAATTGGTTCCGGGAAAGATATTTTCCTCCTGATCTTCACCGGCATGCGGTTCTTCGGCGGCCTGGGAGGCAATGATACGGAGACAGAGGTCAGGAAGCAATATGGTGTCTGGAATTACAAAATTCATCAACGGCTGGGAAGATTAGAAAGTTGTAAGTGCATGAGTTAATAAGGATAATGATGACAGGATGAAACAAAAGATGATACTTGACTATAAAGTAGGGTGGCATGGATTTAAAGTCACCATGAAATGGAAATTCAACCTATCTGCTTTTTGAAAGCATGTAATAGATCACGATGTTTAATCAAAATGTCAAGCGGTGAAATAATACTTTGGTGAAGTATGCTGGACTTCTCCAAATCATTTAGTCTGCTTAGAAGAACCTCTATTTCTGAGAGCAATCTACATATTTTGAGAATCCGTTTTTCTTAGTTATATGCCACAATGCTTGAGAAAAGATTTGTTATTCTTTTCATTTAAAGTTGCAATAAAGCTAAACTATCATTCCATGAGACAGTTTGAAAAATAATGGAAATACAGTCTGTGACCTCTCAAAGTCTCAAAATATAGTGCACAAGTCAAAATTATTACTTTTATAGTCCCAGTATGGTGTTCTTTTCGAGCTCGACAGCCCATGACCATCGCAAGCTTTCTTTCATTTGTATGGAAAAGAGAAGCAAGAACATTCCTCAAAACATCTGCTTTTTTGCTCAACTAAAGACATGAGGGTAAGAAAATGTTGACAGAATATGAACTATTGTAAAAAAAAAAAAAAACACCTTCATGTCATGAAAGAACAAGGAATCCCTAAGTGGCAGTGGTCGCAGACGCGATGCTGATCACACACACAAAACAGTAAAACGCTGTCTCATCAACCGATGTCATATTCTCTGATCTTACAAGAGAGACTCAACGGTGTCCTCACAGGGCATCCTTACAAAGATTCAATGACTCATTCAGTGCAAGAACACAAACTGTAACTGTTTAGGAGGTGTGCGTACGTGTGTGTGTGTGTGTGTGTGAGAGAGAAAGAGAAAATCACGCATCAGTTTTCCAGGTCTTTGTCTCATGCAGCTAAGCCATGTCTCTATGGTAACGGAGAGAGCTGGTCTGCTCATGTGAGAGTATGAGAGTGCTGAGTACGAGAGACAGACAATGTTATACACCATGTTTTATACTGCACTAAAAAGATTGAAAGTTCTTTTGTCCTCCATTTATAGAGTACAACTGTATTGTGTGTTTTATCCTGAATAGTGAATATAGAAATAGATCAAATTATTACATGGCTTTCTGTGATATTTGCTTCTGAACGGCCAATCACGTATTTGTAAATTAACAAAATCAAATAATGAAGGAGTCATATACTGCCATTCAAAATAATTTTTAAAGAAATTAATATTTGTGTTCACATGTTCAATGTGACAGTAAACACTTTTACACTGTTACAAAAACATATTTCAAATAAATGCTGTTCTTTTGGACTTTTTAATAATAATAATAATAATAATAGAATTCTGGGGGGAAATGCATCAAGCGTTCCACAAAAATCATTCAGTAGCACAACTGTGCAAGTTCAATCTCTCTCTCATCTCTACAGTCTCTTTCTGCTCAGGTAATAAAATAATTTAGACCTAAATCAATATTTCATATCCATTTGTTTGGTAAGTAGTTGTGAAACAGGCAGGATAATGCAGTCAGTCAGTCATTATCACAAAATAAACCTCTTCAGGAGGACACAAGACATCTCTCCTTTCCTGGTAACTCAGTTCTGCTTTATTTTGGGATAGCTGTCGATTTCACCCCTTACTTAAATTACATGTTTGTGTGTGTGTGTGTGTGTGTGTGTGTGTATCGGAGCTGCATTGGAGCTGGGGAAACATACGAGACTGCAGCAAATGTGCTGCAGTGAGCTACAGAAACACAATATTACTTACTATTCTGCTCACACACATTTGCACAACCAAACACTCGCATGTTCAAACTTAAAAGTGCGGGAAACGAAAAGAGCAAATTTTTTTTTGCGACCGAATTGCATATTATAGGAATAGTTCCTTTGTATAGTCTTTCTGTCATCACTTATCCATCCATATCGACTGATCTTATGATCTCATCATATGACTTCACAGCGCTTGGTATACTGTTCTGTTTATGAATCTACTTTTATGACAATTTTATCCTTATTCGCATTTTGCGTCCCCTCAGATGAAAGAAAGTCCTATAGGTTAGGAAGGACACGAGGGTAAATGCAGACAGAATTATTCCTTTATGTCTGCAACATCTATAAAAATCAATCTATAACGATACTTTTTCAAAAGAACAAAACTGGATTTTGTCTCATGAGCCAGTGGTGACCGCAATGCACTAGAAAAGTCAAGTCTCAGAGGACAGAGATATCATACGTTTTAAGTGCAAGCACTGTGAGACTTCTTAGTCATATTTCATTCCCTCTGTTTGACAGGCCTCAGGCCTGTTGGGAGTGAAGTGTATGATTCAAAGCGTGTCGTAGGATCTTTGAGTTTGTGTGCCTGTCCTTGCCCATGTCTTTGTGTGTGTGTGTGTGCAGAATCTGGGGTCTGCCAGTCTGATGAGTCATGGGCATTAACTGGGCACAGTGCTGAACGCAGCCATGCTGAGCTGGCAGACAAGAACACCTCTGCCGAGCTGCATCAGACACAGGATCTGAAGGGAAAACATATGCATTTGCACCTGTTTGTAAGCTACTCTAGTGCGCAGCTTTGAATGCTTTTAAATGTCTTTTGCTAAAAGACAAAAAAAAAAAGAAAGTCAATATGATAAAATACAATAATGTTTTTAATATATTTAATGCTAATCTTTATAATAATAAAAATAAAGATTAAGGAGGATGTTTACTTACTGCTTTACATTAGTCTATAATTAAAACTGATATATGATTGTGTGCTTGTATTTCAACTTAGAATGTAAAGTAAATAATCACACACACATACACATAAAGAAATTATTTTGCGTATCTACGCTTATTTCCAGAGAGCTGTAATGATTATTCTAAAGCTAACAGTGGCAGGAAGACCACAGAGTGGCTTTGTCCTCCCATACACTTGTTCAGAATCTGCTAACGAAGCCGCTGAAAAAGCAACAGAGCTGCATCTGTTGCTTAGCAACCAGATGTGAATGGCTGAGGTCGGGATTGGAGGAGTAAGAGCAGAAAACGCTGGCGGCAAAGTCCCCCCTGAAACATTATACATTCAGCTCCATACACACACGCAAACGCACACACCTCATCCATCTTCATCCGCTCGGGCAGGTTCTGAGAGCAAGAGCGCACAAGCATGCACGGCTTGGCAAAAATCAATGGCAGTGCGATGAGAAATGCAAACCTGGAACAAAACCGACCCTTATAGCAGTACAGCACGCTGGAGCACAGCCAGAATCTAATGGCATAATATCCATCCATTCTCAGTACCGAGCTAAGACCAGCTGGGTGTATGAACACACACACACACACACACACACAAGCAAATGTACATGTTAGATGACTTATGTTTTGGGTGTATGATAAATCCAAATGCCTGCAGACGTATTAGAAACTGATTTGTTAGAGAAGTGAGAAAGAAATATGGAGAAGTGCTACTAAGGCCAAAGAAACCTTTACATTTTCAAATAATATGGGTCTACTTGGTGTTGTTGATGATTTGGGTTTTACATGGATTAAAGGTGAAGGAAGGATTCTTTCGGCTGGAATCACTGGTGTAGAGGAAGCCGGCCGGCTGCACAGACCACTCTCAATGTTCACACCAGGCTGGACCTGCAAACAAAACACAAATCCATTTGAATAAAAACAGCATTTGGAACAAAAGCCATTCAGATTGCAGTAGGAAAGTGACAATTTTCGACGTGTGATGCAAAGTTTGCATTTTCTTATTTTAATTATTTTGTTAATTATTTGTTTCTATATATATATATATAAAAGTTCATCAAAGACTAGAATGCATTTTGGTTACCCTGTGATTTTGCAAGTTCTCTTACTTAGAAATCATGGAGGGGTCTCCAATTTTCAGCATAGTTGCATTTCCACTGTGAGAGACAGAATCTAAAGAAAAATCTGGAAATCATATTGTAACAATTTACTTGGGATTTACTGTGTCAAGTAAATATATGATCCCTCGAATCAAAAACTGTTACTATTTGGTACAGAAGCCTTTGTTAACAATTACAGAAGACAAACGGTTCCTGTAGTTCTCCACCAGGTTTGCACACACTGCTCCATACAGATCTTCTCTAGATCTGTCAGGGTTCGGGGGTACCGCTGAGCAACAGAGTTTCAGCTCCCTCCAAAGATTTTCAATTGGATTTAGGTCTGGAGTTGGTGTTCTACTTTGGTCTCATCTGACCACAGGACTTTCTCCCATAACTCCTCTGGATCATCCAGATGGTCCCTGGCAAA
>JAUMHQ010000078.1:2625348-2652808 GCA_032361165.1 Enteromius paludinosus
TACACTGAGAGTGATTCCTGTGTAGTATTAATGTTTACTATTTATACTTGTTTTATGTATGACTACAGAAAATATAACGTTAACAGCTTTATCAGGTATTCAGTTGTATTACAGTATGCGACAGAATCTAAACGCAAACTGACGCAATGATGTCACAAACATATGCTAATTAATGTGACGTCACCTGCCGCCACAAGTATCTCAAAATCCTGTGGGAAACACTGCTTTTAAAATAAAAATGTTTAAAATAAAAATTAATTTCTTAAAAAAAAAACCCAAAGCTTTAAGCATATGTAAAACAATACCATCTAGGTAATCTCTGTTAATATCACCTGTGAGATCAAAGGAATAGCTCACCCAAAAATGAAAATTCTGTAACCATTTACCTACCCTCAATTATTTCCGAAATTGTATGAATGTCTTCAAAGGAAGATATTTTGAAGAAAGTTATAACCAGGTTATTTTGGGTCACCATTGACTCCTATAGTATATTTCTGTCCTACTATGGAAGTCAATGGTGACCCCAAACAGCCTGGTTATGAACTTTTATTTTCAAAATATCTTCCTTGTGTTCGGCAGAACAAAGAAATTCAATCAGGTTTGAAAGTACTTGAGGGTTAGTAAATGATGACAGAATTTTTCCTCTAAAAGAAAAAATATGTTCCTTTGTCTGACGCATGGATGATAATACAAAGAAACAATATAACAACACTAGGTGGACTGCATTTGTTCAACTGTCAGCATGCTAATTCCAGTCTCTAATGCTATCAACTGTGCGCAGATGACATAAGGAAACCTATTTGTATCAAATGACTCAAAAATGACAGCTTAGTAAAGAGTTGCTTGCAGTTAACCATACAGACCAAACACTATGAGTCAAGTGATTGGAAGCAGCAGTGTGTAATACACAGACAAACACAACAAGGGGCCATTCAAAGCCAAACACACAGAAAGTTCAATACATGGTTCTGTGGGATATTTAATGGCAAGAGTCTTCATGTGCAAATATAGTCCCTTCTCTCCGGTGTAATGTCAAGGAAGGGTGGACACCGTGACATTTCTGTAGGATCAAGGTCAGTGCAACGGCTCCTTGCTGGTACAGGGAGGAGTTGTCTTTCAGTACTGGGTGACATTTAGACTGGAGTCCACTAATGTGGTGAAACTCCCCCCAGGAATGGCCGGCTACAGCGGGGAGAGGAGGGAAGAACACGCATGCATTCTAGAGAACGTAAACATCATTTGTGAACATGCAACAAGCTCATGCAAATTCATATTGGTACATTAAAATGTGCTACAAATGTTGAATTGCAATTCATTATTAAAACAAAGTTTCGGTTTTTGATCCCGATTGGCCAACGCAGTTACTTCATGTGCTGCTCCGAAAGCAATAAACTGAAACCTTTTACAAAGCGTCCTTTCACAAGGCCACATGTTAGTTTAATCAAAGAAGTCATTTTGTTAGGATCACATGTTACTGAGGGCCATGTCCCTGAAATTGAAATTTATGGTAGATACTACCTTGGATAAAACTTGTAAGAAATATTACTTAATGATCATATTCATTATATGAGTAATATTTATTATTCGTTGTTATTCATTACACTTTTGTTCAACTTAATTTTACTTGTCAATGAAAGTGACAGTAAACACTTTGTTGCAAAAAGCTTTCTATTTCAGATAAATGCTGTTCTTTTGAACTCAAAGAATGCTAAAAAAAAATGCACACTACTGTTTTCAACATTGATAATAGTTTAAAAAAAACAATTCTTGAGCAGCAAATCAACATATTAGAATGATTTCTGAAGGATCATGAGACACTGAAGACTGGAGTAATGATTCTGAAAATTCAGCTTTGATCACAATAATAAATTACATTTTACAAAATGTTCACACAGAGCTGAAAGTTTTAGGTATATTTATACATTCAGACATCAGGATGGATGACATCATACACACACACACACACACATAAATACATATACGCCGTACTGTGCAAAAGTCTTAGGCCACTAGTATTTTCAGCAACAAAAAACGGTTTTAAGTTGGTTATTTTGATCTTTTGCGTTAGCGTGTCAGTTGGAAATATTGGTAGTTTTTCATGCGTCGCATGAATGAGGTCCACTTATTTGTGTAAATAATTAGTAAAAAAGTTGTTACATAAACTGTCACTTAAAATTTTAATTTATTTTAAAAGTGGCTGATGTTAAAGCCAATAACAAAACAAACCAATATAAAATTAAACACTTTTTCTTTCTCTTTCTCTATAATTTGCTTGTTTTCCTTATTTATTTTCTTACACTACAGGTGAATGGATGTAGTGGAAAATCCATAAACAAACCATCAAAAAAAAGTTTTTAGGTAGTAATGGTTTACAAAAAGACATGACACTTTATTTTTGTGCTTGACTATAGCCATATTCTCAGAATTAATGGGAAATACACAAAATACTTAGTCAAAAAAAAAAACCTATACTGATCGACTGCTAAAATGCCTTAAAAACATAAACAATTACAGTAACATTTGCCCCACAAAAGGTACTGCAATAACACATGTGCATGTGTTAGCAAATCCAGTGCTATTGCACGTCTATGAATTCTAGTCTGTCCACAGCCTACAATCTCTTCTCCTGCTCTTCCAGTGCGCTCGACTGCATGTGAATGACTCCAGAGAAACGTGAGGGATGGAACAGAACAAAAGGTATGAAGCAGCATTAGTATTCTGCTCACTGTCCCCCACCTTGTCGGCCTTCCCAGCATCCTCCTCAGCGAACACCAGCACACATACGCTTGTTATTAAACTACATCCGCCCATCCCAAACCACGCTTCCTCATTAATATTTATCTCACTTAATACAAAGCTCATGCATTTTTTGATTAATGTAAAGGTCTTTTTTCCCCAAATAACAACCAGGGGTATGTGTGCAGGGTTCATGCATATTAATGCAAGCACATACGTGTGAGTGTGTGTGTGTTTGTGTGTTTGGCTGTCACTCTGACAAGCCTTCCGTCACTGCCTGCTGCTGCCACACCACTGCATCTCAACTGCAGGGCTAATGTACGTGCACCGGTCCACAAACTGAAAGAGATCCTGAGGAGCTGCAGGATATTGATGGAAAATTCCATAAAGTTAATACCGAATAAGATCAAAAGAATAGCAATGATTTTAGGAACACACTTACACCCAGTGTGTGCATTATATTAAATGAAATAAAAAATATCCAAGATCTAAATTCATCCTGCAGCATGTGAAACTGTACTCAGTACACAATGACAGTTATTTCAAACAGAAGTATGCAACACTGTTGTCACATGACCTAACTACACTGCATGATTAATTTCAGCCAAGTGGTGGATTTCGACTCCAATTCATCTGGGAATTCCATTCCATACAATTTGCATATTGAGTGCTGTATACTCTACTATTTAGGAAGATTATTATTATACTATATTGCAAAAGCGACAGCAAAGACAATGTTACAAAATATTTATATTTTAAATACAAGCTATATTGAATTTTCCATTCATTAAAAATAGTATAGCTCACTCAAAACATTAAGCATTTTCATCAAGAAATGTTTCTTGAGCAACTGAAGGACCATGTGACACTGAAGACTGGAGTAATGATGGTGAAAATTCAATTCTGGCATCACAGGAATAAATTATATTTTACAATATATTATAACATTATTATTAAAACAGTTGTAATTGAACAGACTGCTGACAACATGGCAGATCAGTGAGATATAATGTTAGCAAAACAACAAAGAAATTAAATGTGCATCCAGTTATTGTTGTTTGGCAAGTTTTCCGCTTCAAATTTGGAATTTCATTTTACATTAGGTTAAAGCTGGTCACATGGATTTGCCATGTTGGCCAATAAAAAGCTACATGGTTTGTGAGCTGTGCTTGTGCATTGCTGTACTATTGAAATACACAATATCATGTTCTACGCAAAATTTTGCAAAAGATTTGATGTTCAAAAACTGCTGCTCAAGAAACCTTTCTTATTATTAATAATGAAAACAATTTTTAAAATCTATTTGACAAACAGAATTCAGCAAATGTGACCGCATTTGAAAGGGTTAGTTCACCCCAAAATGAAAACTCTTTCATTAATTACTCCCCATCATGTCATTCCAAACCCATAAGACCTTCGTTCATCTGGGACACAAATTAGGATATTTCTGATTAAATCTGAGAAACTCAAAGCTGTGATTTACAAAAACCACAACTATATTCAACCATTCTTTACCACATCGAATGCACATACAGAATTGTTATTTTTGGGTCGACTATCCCTTCAAGAGACAAATGGAGAGAGAAAAAACCCAGAGATTTTGATATTTCTTTTTAATGTGACCTGTTTGCTAAATATAAAACAGGTTGTTTTCTGCACGACCACCACCTGCTGTGGAAACCAAACCAACCAACTCAATCAGACCACAATGATTAATTCTCTTCACCATCTATCCCCTATAATTCTGCCTGTTGGCCTTTGCATTTTTTCCTCATCATCTCAGCCGCTCTCTTTCTCTGTAGACAAACCCCCAACACACCCACATCCGTACGATTTCTCGTCTTGTCTCGGGGAATGCAATCGCCTCATATTACCATACTTAGGCACGGGGGCGGCAGAGCCATTACCTAGCAACAGAGCCAGCTGCGATTGGCTGGTTCCACCAGACGTTCCATCAGGGGGTTCGGTTGGGGCTGAAATGGAGGTTATTTTCTGCCCGTGTCATCTCTGCTCGTCACATCGGAATGACACGCTACGGGGCTCCTCCCCCCACGGCCTTCCCTATTGACGGAAAGGGCAACAGACCGAAACATCACCCGGCAGCAGTAACCACGGCAGCCAGACGAGCCCACGTCAAAAAGAGCGCAGCTCTCCTGAAAATATGATGTTACATCACACACAGTCTTCACTATGTCAGATGAAATTTGGAGCAAATGCTTGCAGCAGACAGAAGGAGTCACAACGAGGAATCAAATGATGGTTTTTGTTACCGTGATAGTAGTGTTTAAAATTCCAACACCATTTTCAAACTGGGAGATAAACGGTAGCAGAAGACTAGAAGAACATCATTTTGACCCTACAGTGGCCCACTTTCATTGGGCTAATGCACATTAAGTTGGTCTTGTGAAGGTGTTTATTTTGTAGTTATTTAAGGCTAAGTATACATAATCCTGTTTATTACATACATTCATACCTAATGAATTGACATTAAACAGTGTGTTCATAAAAATAATCTTTGAATTGGAACACAAAAGTTGATAGTTTGAAGAATGCTGGGAGAACCCCACCAGTAAAAAGAGAGTTTGTTTTTTGGGTGAACTATGTGTTCATGTTTAAATTATGTTAGAAGTAATATCTCTCACAGGACAGGTAAGGGTGGCATTGAGGAGGGTGGATAAATAACAATAAACATTTCATGCTGGGGTGAAAAAACCCTTGAGTATATAGTGGGAAGAAATAGAAACTCAGAAGATCATCTTGATACCACTTCATGTAACAACATACTGTTTGTGTTTGCATGCAAGCAATAGCACCTAGCTAAAGTTCATTATTATTAACATTTGAACTCAAACCTTTAAAAACGGTAGCACAATTTATTGTGGATACACAACTCGTCACCTTAATTTGGGGTACTAATCCACATCTTGTAAAAGCATAAGAAGAATTAAAATGCAGCAGCAAGTCTGCATGGAGTACATCAAGGTATCACAGCAATCAGTTTCAGTAGGATGCTATTAGTATGGGTGGAATGGACACAGCTGATATATGGATATTAAGCAAGCACATTAGCATACAGCAGGAAATATAAAGTCCTTCAAAAGAAGCAAATTAAATGTTAACATTCACCACAAGTACCCTGGCAAGTACAAGTTGGCTCCTTAGACCTACTTCCTGCAGAACTGGAGCGTTTCGCTCAATTATGCGGCTGGTGTACGTCCATAAGGGCAGCGACAGCTGCAGCAGAGGGAGTGAGTGACGTATGATTAATATCCAGAACCATAGACAGTAAATGTAAGAAAAACAAGCCGCGAGTGCAAATGGAGAGTGCACTTCATAAATATGCACTACACCCTGGTATAAATCTGACAGCATGAAGGAAATACAGCAGGGACCTGAGAGACCGAAGCGGTCCGTGGAGGCTGAGAGAGGAGCTCGGTGAGCTGGGGTTTCATTAATCACCGTGAAGGAACAGGGAGTTTGGGCGGCACTGCTCTCTTCTACGGCTCAACATCTGTGCCAGGACTGGCGGCTGCCATTAGCAAACAGGCTGCAATACATTAGACTCACTGTCTGCCGTGGTCAGCGCAGTAATGAGTTTTAAAAAGTGGCCCTTTGGAGCATTTGCTGTTAAAGTCAACAATTTACACTTAAGATTTCTTCAAGATTCTTAATGGGCATTGAAAGTTTCATGAAGAGCTTTTAACATCCATGGAACCTTTCCAATGGAACCAAAGGAATGGTTCTTCTATGGCATTGGTGTAAAAAAAATCTTCTTCAGGACCTTTATTTTTAAGAGTGTTCTTCCATAATATGATGGATATACAGGCAAAGTCATTTTACTCCTATATATATATATATATATATATATATAAAGGCTGCATGAAGAACCTTTAAAACATTTCCAGTGCACAATAGGTTTACTTGTAAGGTTCTTTTTGTAAGGTTCTGCTATGGCACTGCTATGAAAACCTCATTTTGAAATCTATATTTTAAAAAATGTACTTTCATTATATAATGCATAATATATTCCATTAAAATCCATTAGGAATGTGAAAAAAATAAAGTCTTGGTGAATAAATGAAAAAAAAAAAACAATGAAGCATTTCACAATTAAACCAAGAACATGTATTATTAAAGTAAATACAATCCATTTTGATTTCATGTTGACTTTGGTGCCATTTAAGGAGGTGAACTTGTAGGGAACTGTTTTGTTCATCTGAACCAATAATCTATAAAGAGGCGGCTTGGTAGTGCCTGTGTGCTTCAGAGATATGTGGGAAATATTGACGCGATGTGACTTCTTTTGACGCTGATTTAGATGAAGTAAAAAGGGACGAGATAGTACGGTCAATAGATGATTCAAGAGCTCAAACCAAGTAAGAATGCAATTACCTCCGAACACTGAGGCAGCCTGCAATACCACATACTAACCAGCAGGAGTCCTCCTGACTATAGTGGATCCAGCAAAAGTGTGTGAATGAGCAAATCACAACCTTTAAAAAGACGACGCAGGCGTTCAAGGGTGTGAATGAAGCGCTCTGATTTAAACCCGCACTGGCTATGACTCATCCTTGCTCTGAACTCCCTCGGTGGATATTACATATATCTGATTATCGTGCAGACAACATGGGAACACAAGGTTGATTTAGCCACTGGCTAAGATTCAGTAATGGGTTTTAAATTTGGGAAAAGCTGGGCAATGTTTTCTGGGAAGCTGTAAAATGCTGAGGACACAAGTGGAAAGTGGAAAAAAGGAAAGCTAGAAAGATGTAGTGGATACGGTGTACACGTTGGCCCACATTTCAGCGAGATTTCAAACTCAAACAAAAAATGTGCCATGGAATGTGAATAAGTACAACCAAACCGCCAGAATTCACCCCAGGCAAGTGGCTCCTTCCTGGGCTTGTGGGACGTTGGACTCCTGGAGCGGGGCTCTGGTTCTGATTACCAGAAATGTGAACGGGTCAGACAGATGAAACAAAAAAGGGGTTTGGCTCCTGAACAAAAACAGAATTGCAATGAGATGTGAGATATATGATGGATAGCAGAGAGATGGCCCAAACCAGTGAGAAAACAAGAGCGAGGGATGGACGCTGACCAGAAATCGACCTCTGCAGTCAGATAGCAGTAAAACATACACATAAAACGTTCACTTTACAAAATCAAGGCCATCATTTTTTTTTATCACACCTCGAGTGCTACTAAAATCATTGACGAGGAAAAAAACAACAGCTGTTGACAGCATAAAACTTGACTCTTAGATTTTGTGAAGAAAAGGTTATTTTGCGGCAATTAGTTGCTAAATCAAGTCTACAGAGCCCCAGGATCGTGGTGACAGTCTATATATGCTTTTTCTACTCATTCTAATTAATATTTTTAAGGAATGCTGTGAAAGTAATAAAGTGAAAATGCTCTCCTAAGTTGCATTACCATATATGGTAAAAAATGTAAATGGTTTAACATTAGATGAAACATAATTTACAGTTAAATACTATCAAATTGATGATTCTTTGAAGTAAAAGCTATGAATTAGCATGTAATCTACCATGACTTTCCCAGAGGTCCCTGTGTTACGCACGTAAATATGTTTTATACAGTATACATCATTTTGTTTTTATTTTTGTTATCAGTACCGAGCATGAGTGTTTCATGCTACATTCAGAGTTATTTAGTTACAGTTTATTGCATCATTTCAGTGTTGCGTGTTACCCTAATGGAGTTTGTCAGTATTAATCGAGTTTTATCATTGTAACCACCTGTACATTTTGTTTTTGGTATAGATTGCTTGGTATATTAATGTTATATCACTTAATCAAATGCACTGTTATAAGTTGTGACATCTATATGAATCATCATGTCACCACAGTGAATTTCTGGCAAGCAAAGCTGCTGTTTTTACTGTAAATCTAACAGGGTATTTTTCACAGGGCACCCTATTCCAAATAGCACAAATGGTTTGGGATAAATTGGACGCTGAAAGGTATTACCTTACAGACTAAACTACTGACAGATGCAATTTTAGATTACTACTACAGCCGTCCACATGCAAAAATGGCAAAAAACTCTTCTACGCTGCAGGAAACTATATTTTCCCATGGACTGCAGGGCTCTAAGAAGAGGAAACAAAAACCATGGATATCAGGAGACTGAAAAGACCTAGACTTTACAACCAACCACCATCACCCCACGTCTCCTTCTCCATGGTAACAGGCATCTTCTCTCACCCCCTCCCGCCTCTTTTTGCGGAGCTCTCCAGATTGGCACGCAACAGTTCATGACAGACACAGCAGCTGATAGCTGGTCGCGGCTTCTCGCCGTAGAGGAGGTGGGGAGAGTTACCGTGTCTGCTGATTAGTAATCAGAACACAGACTCGCTCTGAATCCTGGGGGTTGAAAACTGAATTATACATTGCCACTGCCAATCAGACCATGCACTCCTTCATTGGCATTCTATTTAAAGAACAAACTCCATCCCTTAATCACACTGAAGACATGGAGAGCCACACAATCTAATGCCATGCCAGACTACAGAGCACCCCACACGGCATTTGTGGAAAATGTCAGAGACGATGCCAATCAAGGTTTGGTAATATTACTCCACTAATGGCTGCATGTGAAATAGTTGCGAGGCAAAGGCAAGCATCATTGTTAATATTTCCTATCCATGGCGTTAGGGATTTAAAGATACAAATATTTTGTAAATTTCCTATTAAAACGTTATTTTTTTCATTAGTAATATGCATAGCTTAGAAGTTAATTTGAACAATGTTTATAAATTTTATCAATATTTTGATGTTTTTTTCACCCTCGGATTATAGATGTTTAAATAGTTGTATCTCGGCCAAATATTGTCCTATCCTAACAAACCATACATCAATGTAAAGCTTTCTGATTATCAATACTCTCGAAAGATTTTAAAAAAGGGCCCTTATGACTGGTTTTGTGGTCCAGGGTCCAATATATGTACAAGGGTCAATTTTTAAACATTACATATACACACACAAACACACACACAAACACACACACTTAATAAACTTAAAAACAATTGTACGCAAGTCTCATTGTTTTAATATTGATCCACTTTAACAGAAATTGGATCAATGGCCTCACTGTTTTAAAATCACTCAGACCTGAAAAAAAAAAAAATCACAAAGGACATTTTGTCAATGACATTTCTTTCATTCTTTAGTCGAATTTCAATAGCATTCCTGTGTTATACCATTTCAAGATTGCTGTGAACATCATCACAGTCAAGCCCGAAATAAGCCATCTGCGAAAACAATTTACACATACGTTTTCCCCTTACTTATTTCAAGTCTGGAAGCGTGAAGGGAAGTCTGGTACAGCTGTTGACATTCCTCTAACACTCTGTAATGAAGCACCATCACGAGTCTCGTTCACGCAACAGAAGGGCTACAGGTGGGGGGGGAGGGGTGGGCGAGCGGGGTTCACACTGGGCCCAGGTGACAGAAAGAAGGTGATTACGGCTGAACCCATCCGAAACACCTCGGTTTGCAGGGGGTATTGGTGGCTGTTGGGCTGCAGCACTGTCAAAGTCTCTATTAGCCAATCAGCAGCGAGGAGCTGAGGTCACAGAACATGGCAGCTGAAAAAATGTAGAGTCAACACAACGGGGGAAGACAGAGTGGAATAAAATGTAGGAAAAAAACTAACAGGGAGTACCAACAGTACATGACTTCAGCTGATGAGACGAGTAGTATTAAATATTGATTTCAGAACATAGCTGCTTGTTTTCCAAGTACACGTTTTAGGTGAAAAACCACAAATGTTACATTTTGCACAAAAAAGATGGATCCTCTGAAGTGAATGGGTGCCGTCAAAATGACTGTTCACTTCTAGATATCCATAACTCATTTATAGTACTGCTTTCTTCAGTCAGAAAAGACAACTAGTTTGAATCAGCACCCATTCACCGCAGAGATTCCATTGGTGAGCAAGTAAAGCTTGTTTTGATAAATAAACAAGCTCATCTACATCTTGAGGGTAAATCAATTTCCTTTTTTTTTTTACATGAACTATTCCTTTACCCACATTTTCCCTTCAAATCTAATTATGTAATGGAAATATACTAATAATTTTTCTCATACAAAGCATTTTTGGCGGTCAGTGCACCTAGAGACAAGCTTCATGTAAAATATGCAACGACCCAAAAAAACAAAAACAGCTCTATTTAATGATGTATAGTGTAATTCCTGATAACTCTGATCACACTTGCCTGTTGGATGATCCAACCAAACAGAAAAGGTCAAAGTCTGCTCAATTCAACGCATGAACAAATATCAACATGCTCACAAAATCATTTGAAACAAATGAGCTGCTTTCATAAAGTACCATACACAGCTTATTGATTCTAGAAAAGGCGAAATCTATCTCGGAAATAGAGGAAGTGTTTGTTGACATGATTGTAACAAACAGCTCGGAGGCCTCGGTTGATCAATCTTACTCATTTCATAATGAAAGCAGATGATACCACTCCGGGTGTGATGATGGGCAGGCGTTGTTTTTACACAGAGGAACACCTGATTAGATCCAATCAGGAGGTCTGGAATAATAGTTCAAAGGCCTGAGTGATGGGAAAGCAGCAGTGCTAAAGTTAAAGACCCATAGCCAAATAAATGACATCACCTTTTAAGAGCCCTCCAATTAGACCCTTCAGTGGACAAACCACACCCATTGTCCTTTCTCACAGCTGCATCTGAGATAGATGACAACCTTTGGTTTCGCCACAAGGTCGTTGGGAAGGTTTTCATTACATGGGAGTTTCGCTGCTATTAATACTGATGGTTTTGGTCCAGTGAGATCATCTGTGTTCGTTGGTACATGATCAAGGCAACAGACAGAGAGATACCAATGCAGACACAAAATCCTGAGCCATTACCAGCTCGGTGAAAGCACGCGCTCTCAAATTTAGGACAAGACAAGGTTGAGCGACTGAGAAAAAAAAAATTCGAACGAGGGAACATGAGACAAGAAAAGCTTTGAGAAAGCTTACAAGTCACTGCAGTATTCTATCGTTAAAAAAATGTATTAAAATAAATCTAAATATAAAAAATAAAACCAATAAAAATGCATTAAAAGCAAAATCAACAGCAGTATTAGTTAATTTACTCTCCTTTTTTGTTAGAGCACATTTGTGCTTGATATAAAAACTGATAAAAACTACTACTAATAACAATATATACAACAATATATACAATATCAATCATCTTTATAGTACCTTTATCCAGCACTTCATATATTATATTATTCTTACTTTTATTTTTTATATTTTTTGTATAAAACAGTTTGGTAAGCTGCATCTCTTATGATGCAACAATACAATAAACCACTTCAGCTATGCGTCATAACACCCTTTAACCTTTAATAAACAACAGCGCATAGGTGAACCACATACAGCTCTCTGAGTACAGTGGATGGTGACCAGATTGTAGAATGAGTGAGACCGTGTGTGTGTGTGTGTGTGTGTGTGTGAGAGAGAGAGAATGTGTGAGGGGGGGGGAGGGCCCCCGATGGAAGATGGATGACAGAACAAGCCGCTGACTGAACTCACTGCACTGTGAAAGCCTAAGAAACCTGAGACCGCTCTGTGTTAGCAGAGCTCCAGTCTAAAATGGCTGCCAGTCGTGTAAACAACCCACAGAATGAAAGGGGGCTACACTTCTCCAGTGAGCCGGCCAAGAGCCGCACAGCCTGTGGGTTACAAATTAACCCTTTCCTTCCAAACAGCCAAACTGAAAACAAAGTAAGAATGTTTAGCACTCAGTGGTTTGCTGGAAAATGCAACAGAGGTTAAAAAAAATCTGTTATTTAGATGCGCACAACCACAAGAAAGAGTCATACAAAAATCGCACTCCGGCAGGTATTCAGCGGGTTCTCAGTTCAACACTTTAGATCAATCATGTGAAACCATCCTTGAACAATCCAGCCTGCGAGCTTTTCAAGACAGACGGAGTCTCCATGGTGCCCTATAGTCCATTTTCATGTGCTCAGAAACAATTCCCTGCCCCCAAACTAGCCCCCCACCCCAGTACTTCTCCAGCGGGAATCTACAGGAAGCTGTAACAGGCTCTGGCCCTCAAGGAGGGACTGGCCTTGAAATGCAAATTGGAATTCCATCCGAAAATTGATGTCCTTTACAAGCTAATGAAAAACATCTGAAACGCTGCCAAAACGGCCCCCTGTTTTACAACCCACATGCCATTAGTCAAGGGTAGACCGGAGCTGCATCTCTTCTGTGAGGCGCATGTTCTTATATAAGGAACTGTAAATATAAAAATAGAGACACGTTAAAAAAAATGCATGTATTTACCAAGAAAAGCAAAAACGATACTATGAATTGATGGATAACGCATTAAATCATATTAACAATAACATGCTCTTCGAAAAATTATTTTCTCTGTGCTAGAAAAGAAAAGAGAAAAAAAAACACGAGCCGAACAAGAGAGTAGGAGTGAAAAGCAGGAGAAAATCAATTCCCCCTCTGCGCCTTTAATATCTGCAGAAAGAGGGGGGAAGCACACACCCGCTGTAGCCTGCAGCTTATTTGCGAGGCAGGAATGGAATGTCTGAGATTGCATACATTATGTGCCAAAGAGGCCCTGGGCTATGGAAGATAGTGCTGACATCACCGTCTATAAATGGCTGTGCTCGGAGGCACAGTGAATGAAAACAAAATGGGAATAACCCTTTTGCACATATCCCCCACCTCCACTGGCGCTAAATAACAAGCACAAGCGGAGAGAGTTAAATGCCACATCTCAGTCAGGAACGCATTTGCGCGAATACACGGTTGAACCACATATACTAGTTTAATATGCACAGAGACTCTATAAGCCATTCGGCAGGTCCATTCCTCTTTTGTGCCGCTCAAAAAATTATTTTGGAATTAAATTTGGGTGGGTACACTGGGTACATAGAAACCTAACTTCTGAATAGATTATGTAACGGCACAAAACCGGAAGAACATATATCTATATATTTAGTGACAGATCTTCATTTCTGTATTGCGCAACAATAATGTGATGCTTTAAAAACATTACTATGTCCACAACATTAAAGCAACCACTGAAATTGGTTTGGGGCAGGACTATCGGGAAACATGTTAGAAAACAATCATTATTCTGGATGATGATGGAAAACAAGTACAAACTGTGAGGCACAGAAAATAACAGATTTTGAGATTTCACGGCCACACGTGAAATTAATATTTGACATTCTGAGTTGTTATTCTAGTTGCAAGAACACAATATCAGCAAAAAAGCTGTATTGTATTTTTAAAAAATGACTATTATCCAAAATGACACGGAAAACGCGAGCATTTCTAAAAATACTGGCGTGCAGACAGTCAAATGCTGGCACACGCAGGGTTAACGCTGAGCCTCTCTGCTCTTTGTGTCCGCACATTCCTGAATAAATGATGTTTTGAACAAGGCTGTTACCATGGGCAACTGTGCACGATGGCACTGCAGCGTAACCTTTGGAGTGGCTGTATTTTTATCCGCTGGAAACTTCTCCCTTGAAGGGAGGGAGGGAGGGAGGGAGGGAGAAAGAGAAGTGTGTGTGTGTGTGTGTGTTATGGGGATGAAGGGAATTGGAGGAGGGGAAGAAGCCTCTGGCTTCCCTGGGTGGACAGACTGCAGAGATTTTACAACGAGACCAAAAACAACTGTTCTGAAACAGACGAGTGACCACATTAGAAATTAATATCAATTCTGAGATGTTTGCTGCAACACAGACAAATCCATCATACACGCTCAA
This sequence comes from Enteromius paludinosus, assembly GCA_032361165.1. Lineage (NCBI taxonomy): Eukaryota > Metazoa > Chordata > Actinopteri > Cypriniformes > Cyprinidae > Enteromius > Enteromius paludinosus. The sequence goes on from JAUMHQ010000078.1 coordinate 2,639,863, forward strand.
ATACATCAGTGCATCAATATAAACGCACTGTAACCACACATAAAAATATATATCTAACAGAACAAAGGCAGTGATTGTGCTCGCCTTGATATTGTTACAGAAAACATCTCTATCCTTACTCAGCCACTCAACATAATCACATGCTACAAGATATCTTAAATATCCACGCATTTTCAGCGATTTTAGCTATGCCTCCTCTTCTCTCAGCTGTCTGTGTCCCAAAGCATTCCATGAAAAGGTGCAGAATTTAACACATACACTCGAGACACCACAGAAGCATGTGTAGTAAACAGGAAGTGAGACCCCCACCTTCTCTAATGGGTGGGGTTGGTGTATCTGTTTATTTTTTTTCTTTGTATGTGCACTGAAACTAGAAACCCAGATGATTACAGAGAGACCCAAGGGCACCTCAAACCCAAGTCAGTTTTAGCATGACAATAGAAGCCCACTCCATCCTGAACCAGACACCACACCTTTGACTCCTCACAGATTGAGCAGCAGCGACAATATCACTGCAATGCACCACAAACCACGAAAGCCAAACTCTACACGGGACTCAGACACCGGATTATGGATGCACTGCAAAAAAAAAAGAAAAAAAAAAGTTCTAAATTGCTTTTCTAATCTAATGTGTTCTCATATGAGCCACTGCCTTTATAATATGTGGAATTTATATAAGCAAGGAAAACTTTGCATGATTCAATAATGGGGAAAAAAGACAATTTATAACTGTGCATCTATACTTTTCTACAAACCCTTGTTAGTCTGCTCAAAATCTTTAAATATCTCAGATATCACATATTTAATTACTTTTAAGAAAAAAAACTAAATTGTGACAAAAGTGATGCATATATATTATACACACATACCTGACTTGATACATATACCTATATACACAAAGTGAGTGCAAATCTATATATATATTTATGATGCATAATGTGTATGAACCAAAATCTGATCAAAAGCTGATTGAAAAAACAAGTGTTGTATATGTCCTTCTTAGGTCAAAACACACACACACAAACATTCTAGCTCCCATTTAAATGATTCCAATCTACAGGACTGTGCACCACAGGCCTCCAGAGAATTCAAGCACAGAGCCCACTTCAGTTAGATGGCTTGGCATGTGCATTGTTCTCTGACCTTAACGTCCCCCCCGTTATTTGGTCTGGATGCTCTTGCATGGCCGGCTGCCATGAATGAATTGTGCCACCTTCTATTTGTCTGCGAAAGAGCATTAGTTTTGAGTCATGGCAACAGCCACGCACCAACTGTTTTCCCTCGCTCCTGCAGCCAATGCAAGAGTACGACTGACAAGTCACATGACCAACCAGCTGAATTCTAAATGAGGAATACATCCCCAGGGCCATCTCAGGCATGTGCAAGCATTTTCCCTCTCCAACTTTCTTGCCCGCACCAAAATACTCTGACACACGGAGAGAGGGAACAGCTAACAGCTCCTAAATTGAGGCATAACAGATTAAGACACGGTGTGCTAAGAGCAGGGTAATTGTGTGCTATTTTGATGCCTCCTGCAAATGCAGTAAAACAGCTTCTATCGTGAGCCATTAATGGAACTTGTTGCTAAGGGAGTAACAAAAAACGGCACATGCTAAACAAGCATTGCACCTACCCCATGTGACACCCATCAGGGAGTGCTTAATGATGTTTCATGCCCTGGGGCTGCATCAAGCGTTTGACTTTTTAGGTCAGTGTAGCAGGACTACATCTGTCTGGAGCAAATACAACGACATGAATGCAAAGGACACTGACAAAAGCAATGAAACGGATATGCTTAGTGCGATACTCGATCCACTGTTGCACTTAACAGAGGAGGAAAGTGCTTAGCTGAGCACTTTGGCTATATATATATATATATATATATATTTTAGTATGTTAAATAACTTTTAGATAGAAATTGCACGTAAATACAAAAACTGGCATTGCAAAGTGATTCAAAAAAGAACCATATGGCTATTAATTCATGGAAAATAATCAACTACTACAACAATATATGCATGTTTAAAGGAAGCATTTGAATTTTAAACCATTTCACAAATACGCATTAAGACAAAATCCAAATATCAAAGACATTTCTAACCTGAACAAATTAACACGCGACAAAGAATTAATATCAATGAATTTATTACAATTTACTCAGCTCCAAGGCACGTTACAAGTCTTCTGTTACTACAGAAATATGTATAAACAAACAGAGCATTTCATTTTTCATTTACAGTATTTTTTGCTCTACTAAAGCGTCCGTGCAACTTTAAAGCAAAAAGAGAGAATGAAAACACGTAATAAAATATATCTGTATTCTCAGACCACGGGATACAAATTAAAAATCGCTGTTTTAAAGATCATACTTTAAAAAAAAAAACAAAAAAAAAAACAGACAAGTATCAAGAAACAAAGAATGCCCTCTCTTAGACTCACTTCATTTGTTATACCTACCACGAAAAAGTGTACTCATTAACAACATTTTTTTTTTTTGCTTGGGATTGTACATGTAGATGTGGAAAATAAGTACGAAATTGGATAAAAACGTTAACGTAAACCATAAAAGTGCCGTAAAAAATGTTTCCACGCACAGCCTCCTCCTTCGTGGAGGAAAACAAATGTCTCTGTACACTGGACTATTTCTGTAACTTCAATATTCACAACAAGTAGGCTGTCTCTCAAAACCAAGCGTGCTGCCCACTTTAGACAGCATTTCTGGGCATTCAAATGCATCTGTAATGCCCATGAATGTTGTCTTAGTAGGCAGCTCACTAGGTTTTAAAACACAGCCTTAAATATACTCGCTTCACTTTCTTATTTCTGATGCAGGAAGCATATATATTTATATTTAAGGGTCTCTTTCTTTCTTTACTTTCACATCCCCAGCTAAAATGGTCGCTATCTCGCCTTGCATGAAAGCCCAAGGCACGTTTGATCCTACCAGGGGACATTTCTCTCCGCTGGGGCAGTACACCTCTCCTGTGGCCCCCTGCGCTTTGATGCTCTCCCGGGAACACGGGAAGCAGAATTTGTGGTTGGGAACTGACGGGCACTGGACGAAGTGTGTGTCTTCTAAACGTTCGTGGCAGATAGTACAACACAAAGGTCCGTTATTGGCCATGGGTGAGTCTGGAATGTTTTGAGGGTGCACCTGATCCATGCCCTGATGCGAACCCGATTGGGAAGGTGTCCCCGTCAGGCTGATCTCCCCGTTCCGGGAGGCCAAGCGCCGCTGTCCAGACACCGAGGCAGGGGAGACCGGGCTGCTACTGTTGTGTCGGGTGGATGTGGTGGAGTGCACAGAGTTGCTGTCCTTTGGTGAGTGTGCGTTACCCAAAGTGTCTGCGACTGACATGAGCGCAGCCATGGGGGACTGGCCGTTCTGGGGGGCCGATTCGGGTGGAGTCGCTCGGCTGGAGTGCACCGACCCCAGGGGTGGAGGTCCGCCGTGAGAGGCTGCAAAAGAGCCGGACGCCATGGTCAGTTTGAGCGCCTCGCTTTGACTCGCCATCCACTGCTGTCTCTGCTGCTCACCCTCCGCCGAGTCTGGTTCCGGGGAGGCTTTGCGTTTGCGCACGCCAGTCCTGAGCGTGCTGCCCGACGCCACGGCCCGGGGCATGTTGACCAGCGCTGAAGGCAGCAGAGGGCAGCTGGCGTCGATGTAAGGTTGGGGCAGCATTTCGCCCCCAAGCCCCTCCTTAAAGAAACGCACAGACTCCGGGAGTAAATCACCCAGGAGCCTCCAGTCGCCAGAGCTGTGCTTTTTCTCATATTCCAGATACTTAAACCCGGAGGAAAGCCCTCTGCCGAAATCTTTCATGCAGTCCTGGTACATCTGTTTAGCCACACCGGACGCACTGGAAAACACATTACCAGATCCACTGGGATACTCAATAAAGATTTTCAGTTCATAGTCCATGCCGGGCTTGGAAATAGCATCGAAAGCAAAAACCCTACCTAGAAGGGAATGGTCTTTCTTGAACCTCACATCAAACGGAGTGCAATTGGAAAGTGTGATCAATGTGTCCCTCACTATCTTGGGTTTGCTTGCCCAATCCTCTGCTCTGTTTCTCAAACTTTCACTAAGTTCAGCCAGAGCCTCTGCGTTACGCTGCTTCTCTTTTAGATCTCTCTCTTGGTCCGTGCTGGACACAGAACCGGGTCTTTTACCTTGCTCGGAGAGCGCGAGCGCCGGTCCAATGCTGGCCGGGGCTGGAGGGGCTCGTCCGGACAGGCTGTGCTGGGCTATGCTCGCCGCTGACGGCGGGCCGTTCAGGAGAGTCTGCGGGAGGAGGTTCGGCGGCACGCTCATCTGCCCCGACACTGCAACCAGCCCGTGATTCCGACGCGAGTTAGGGCTCTGTCGATTCAGCTCGGGGGGTCCGTCGTCTGATTTGGGGAAGCCGTTAGGTCCGCCGAGTCCGTTCGGAAGCCTGTGCGCTCCGATGCTGGAATAATCAAAGCGCGATCTCTCGGTTCCGAGCGCGTATCGGTCCAAGCCAGGCTGCTGTTGTTGTTGTTGTTGCTGCTGCTGCTGCTGCTGTTTGGACGAGCCGTCCACATGGTTCATCTGCACCGACTCCTTGGATGACATGCCCGCTTGTGCTTTCACCGCAGGCGGCGGCGCGGGACCGGGGGATCTCCCTTCCTGGAAGCCATGAGCCCGCTTCAGATGGCGCGCCGTCTCGATAACAAACTCGATCCGATCCGCACCCTCGTAGTTCACGCAACCCCTGCACACGGGCTCCGTAAAATCCCAAATCATCGCCCACGGCATGCGCGGCAGGTCGCACAGATAACACGACTGTCTCCTCGACGAGGAGACCTGCGCCGAAGACATGTTGAGCTGCTCCTCTCGGATCCGTTATACGGTTACTAGGAGGCGAATGCGCCTCTTCTGCTTCTCGGAATGCCACCTGGCTGGGCCGGTGACGTCAGCACCACGTTCCGCAGTTCCTTTTTCTGTTACAAATGACAAGCCACTTGTTGCCATGCGAGTGCGCATGCGCTAACCACTCCCTAACAAATCTTCTGAATGGACCGAGAAACGCGCACCGCCACCATGTACGGCAAGCCGCTTCAACATTTATAACTCCAAACATCCAAGCATCTGTTTTTATGTTACTAGCATGTCTAGGTAAACCCAGCATCAATTAAATAATTATACATTAGATACTGTTTATTTCTTTGCTGTAATTACTATTGCAACAAGTAAATCTTCCATTTTTACTAATTACAAATAGCATTTCTTTGTGTTATTAGTATGCATAGTTTTGAATAAATAAATACTGGAATGCGTCTAGGAATTCAGAATCAGCAAAACTAACAAACAGTTAGTAAATCTGGAATAGACATCATGAATAATTATAGGAATATCTGAAAAGCAAATTCCACACAAGTCAACGTCAAAAATAAATAAATAAATATAAATGAAAAAAACAAAAAAATTTAATTCCTTATCAGTAAAAATAGCTACTGAGATAATGACCAGTAGCAACAGTTAACAGCTATCTAATGAATAATTATAACTATTACAAATGACTATACTTGCCACTATTGGAATGAATACTATAAAATAAAACGTTACTAATAAAACTGAAATTGGATGTTAGATCACATAATAGTAATTAAAAATAGGTATTCTTCATTTATAAATACACATTTGTATTAAAAAAAAAGGGAAAATAATAACTAAATGTTTAAGCTACTTGCCATAACTCGCTGGCTGTTTGCTTTCAGAATACAAGAGCCAGAGTTGTGGGTGGAAAATCTGAGGTATTCATGTTTCTTCCAGAGCGTCTGTTCTTACTGCTTCTAAAATGTCCATTAGCTTGATATTCTGTGGTACTATTAATAATACAGGATCATGTTATAAAAATGCTTACACCAGCAAAATGCATGTGTGATTTCCACTACAAATAAGCATACTGTGGACATATTTTACATAGAGACTTCCTTAAACATCATTAATGTTTACATCTACTGCAGATGTTCTTATATAATTAAGTGATTTAATAAATAAGATGATTAAAGACTCGATCAGGCTCTCAATGTTTACCTTCAAAAAAAAATTTTTGCAGCCCTGCCCCCTAAAAGTCCCTTTCCCATAGTCTGTTCTCTGCTTAACAACACCCCGTAGACGATGCAAAAAAAAACAAAAAAAAAAAAACTGTTATACAACAAGGCGAGAGGGTGGAAAAACCGAGAGAAGGAAAAAAAAGCTAGGGAGGTCTGAAGGAGAGGAGAAATGCCATTTATTGCAATCCCTGCATTCTGCTGGCACGGAAAGAAGCTGTGCTTTATCCAAGCTAAAAAAAACATGACTACCATGTAAGGCATGAGCCAAATCTGAGGACGTGATTTTCTCCCTTCACTGAAAATTATATATACAGTACATACAGCATTAAAGAGTCTAAATGTATATGTCAAAAGGATAAATCTGATATGGCGGGCACAACCTCTTCCAGCTTCTAAAACCAGAGACAATTTGCACAGTATTTGCGCTCTGTGCTTGTGACTCGGATGGTGTAAATGAGCCTGATGCCTTTGGTTTGTGCCCCAAATTAACGACACAAAGAAACAGTGTTTGTGCAAATTATCTTCAGTGTTGGAGAGAGTCACTTGACTTTAAAATGAATTCAGGTTTCGACTCTGCAAACACACTAACGTCCTTATCTGACACAAGACCTCAAATATTTATACTGTGAGGAAAATATATAGCAAAACAATATACAACTAACATTCTACTGGCAAAAAAAAAATGCAAGTCTAAATGCAGTCTAAATTTGCTGTCTGCCTGTAAAAGATATTCCAGCCTCCTTCGCTTTCACTGAGGGATGTTTCTCTGTCCCTGTAGTCTTCTCATGAATACAGATCACCCCGAGGCTTGGCACTCTCTCTCTCTCTCTCTCTCTCTCTCTGTCACACACACACACACACACACACACGCCCTGAACAGAACATCACCCACACACACACACCGAGCCACATACATGTGCGGACGCACACACACTCTGCATGGAAAGTTTTCCACGTTCAGCTTTCCACCAGCTTATCGCAGGGGTTAACTCTCAGCTTCCGCTAAGTGGCTGGCGGGCTGCCAGAGTGAGGGATTCTGGGAAAAGGCGAGTCTTGCCAAGTACAAACTGCCAACATTAAGCAGGCCTGACAGCCTCTCTCCTCCTCCAAACCTGGCAGCCATTCAAAGTGCTCTTTCATTTGAGACGCTGGCGGGCGGCCAGATGCATGCAGATTTACTTTACCTATTCTCAGATGGAGCCGATAGAGACCGCCCCGCAGTTGCCATGGGAACCAGAGGCTGCTCGGAGACTTCCCAGAGCTGCTCGTGTGTGCACATCTTGTGTCGAACACTCGGTAACCTGCAGATGTATGACTTTCACTCTCCCTCACTTGTTTTTTTAGAACAGACCTTATTGTTACGCAGAAATATTGACTTGAAAAGAGAAAGAAAAATGCAGCTGCTGAACCGCCATGATGAATTTATGATATCTTGACAAGTATATTTATTTATTCATAGTCAAATACAGATATGTCTAGCATTAAATTTGCTATTATTTTAGACTTTTTTGGCTATACTTTTATTGACAGTAGGAGACTTGTTCAACAGTTACTCGACTGAAAAATGAATAGAAATAGCATGGCGTTTTTAGCAAATTTTGTGTGTGTGTGTGTGTGTGTATTGAGTCATCACGTAAAATCGCAATATTCTTCAGTGTCACATGATCCTTCTGATCTCAAGCTAATTTGCCGCTCAATGTTGAATGCAGTTTATTTGAAACAGAACTCTTATGTAGCATTACAATTGTCTTTACTGTCACTTTTGATCAATTCAATGCATCTTTAATGAAAAAGTATTCATTTCTTTTAAAACAAAAACCTGCTAACCCCAAGGTTCGTATGTTTTAATTAAAAGCCTTATATAGTATTGTATTCATGTGTTATGTTTACTAATGCACATGTTCATAAAACCCACCTTCAAGGAGGCCCATATGAATTTGCAGATGCAGTGCAGAAAGTGTTCGGAACGAGATCCAAAAACATGTTCGTATTATTGAGAGCCACCCTTGCTTCATCGCAGGCCAAGAACAAAGACATTCAGTGTTAACCACTAACATCAACGCGCTGCTTCTCATACTGTCATTTTGACAAGTTGCGGTAAGCCTCTCGCACCAGGAGAGACGCTCGGGCAAAACACATGTGCGCTTCGTCCAGTTTTTAAGTGACACTTGCTTATGGAACATTAGGAGGGCGTATTTAAACGAAGAAAACAAGATGGCCTAACCGAGCGCCATAAATAAAACAAAAGCATTCCTTTGGCTAGGGAAAAGAAGTAGTTATGTAGGTCCACTACTATGGTTACACACTGTGTACGGCGAAACACGAAAGGCCGAGGGCTGTGTGCCTTCCTGCTATGAAAACAAGATCTATTATTACCTGGACCGCTCTGGTTGGCCGTTGTCGGCTGTTGCCATGGTGAACCTCTTTACCCCGACAGACTGCAAGGCGCATCTCTCGGGAGACCTCCGGTTATTAGGGCTCTGGTCCTGAAGTCTGCCATTTCCTGCAAAGAGAGAAGATATCGCAAGGATCAGCCCGGGCACCAGACACCTGCCGCAGTCAGCAGTCCAGCTCGTGGTTGCCAGAACACACACCGCTGCAGGCCTACAACTCTAACAAGGCCCCGTGTGTTTCGGCTAGTCATCAATTCTGCACAAATCCAATGCTGTGCCAATAACCCCCGGACCATAAATACGTGATACGCGCCAGGCGTTTCTGAACACAAGCGAGCGGTTATTCTTTCGCTATTCTTACAGTTTGTCAGCCCATGACTGTAAATGGAAAAAGTCAAATTGAGTACACGGAGGGGTGAAACCTCATATCGTGCAGATGTAAAATATCCCTGCGCTCTCGCATGAGCCCTATTAGGAGGCCGGAGAGTGGAATGTTCTCCCTCCGGCACTGCGGAATGCAGACGAAAGGAAACAAAGCTATATAAATACGCAGGACAAGGATTTCTCAATCCTCCAAAAACAACAGTTGAGCTCCTGACCATAATCATTTCCTTAAGGTCAAAAAGGCACCGTAAGGAGGGCCTCCTCAAACTGGAACAACAGCAGCGCCGCCTCCAGCGGGCCCCGGTGTCTGGCTAACGGGCAACAGGAGGCACTCAAGCTTCTTGAGTACGGTTAAACGAGCATATAAAGTCTCATGACTCAATGGCAAACAAAGTCTTGCAGACCCTCTGTTCCTGCGAGGGAGCAAGCAGACATGCAAAAACAATCATCGCAGTTAGTGATTGCCAAAAAATCTGCACTGTCTGGTAATTTAACCCACGTCACTTCAGCATTAGACGAATCTGAGCGGTGAACCGTTTTAGTCATGATCCTTCAGAAATCATTTTAATCCAATGAACCGATTAAAACATGCAACGATCAGAAGTCTTTTGTAACATTAATATTGTCTTTACTGTCACTTTTGATATATTTAGTGCATATTTGCTGAATAAACATTATTTTCAAGAAAGAAAAAAAACTATTTACACAGTGAAATGACTAAATAAATGTAGTAAAATTGTACTAAAATGCTGTCATTGCACCCAGCAGAGACCAATTTCAATAGACATATATTACAACATGGAAAACAAATCAATAACCTCATTAACCAGACTGTAGCAGTCATCATTTTTCTGGGGCGTATTTTTTCCAAGTGCATTCTGGGACTGTTTACAGTGACAGATGAAAACAACAGCTCCTGACAGGTCTATATACGACGGTTGCCAGCGTTACTGCGCAGATTCCGATCCCCTTTCCCAGCTGCCGAGTGACGTCAAACCCACACACGTCCACAGCTGCAAAACATCAGCTGTAATGTCGGGACCCGTGGCTGCATGGAGATCCATTCTGTTGCCTTTCTAATTACTCCAAACACAGAGCTGTAAACAATAGTCAGCATTTAACATGGAGCTGGCACCTCACCAAGGGCCGGATTCTCGTAATAGTGCTGCCAGACGCACAATGCCAGACTGCTGCCCGTCGGGAGCACAGCTTTTAAACATGGCACTGTGCTAAAAACCCCGTGCAGGTTAGACTCTGCATAAATACTACAGAAAAATGGCATGTGTAGGGTTTTTTAATGCATTAAGTGCACTATGGTGAACCGTAATACATTTAAACACTCTGCAGAGGGGCGGATCGCGTGTGTATGTGTTGTTTCATGAAGTTGTGACGCACGGCATGTGACCCACCCCCCAGGGCACATCAACAGTGATGGAGGTCTCTGCAGGTAAGGGCATTGACTAATAATAAAGTCTGCCATTTATATCCGAAAGGGCATCCCTGCGGGGGGCAGACAGACTCTCCTGGCATCTGCTGGTTGATGTGAAAGTGGTGACTAGAAGCTTTCTAGCTTTCAAAATGTACAGTGAACACGTTAGGATCACAATGTAGGTCATGGTGTTAATAAAACATGCTTGTGTGTGTGTTTATAGGCCTGAATAGAGTTTTATCTCCTTAACCTAAAGAATGAAAGCATTATATCACATTAAAAGCTTTGTATTGTATGTTATTCTTTTGAATTTTCTCTTAAGCAAAGCATTCCGGAAAAAAAGGTATGACAGTTTCTACAGAAATATTTTAAGCAGTTTCTTGAGCACCAAATCAGCATATTAGAATGATTTCTGAAAACTCATATGATACTGAAGACTGCAGTAATGATGCTGAAAATGTTGTTTTGCCATCACAAGAATGAACTAACATAATATTGCATAATATTATCTTGTAAATAAATCAAATAAACGTACATTAACAAAATCATTTCCTAAGATTAGGATAACTGCATATCTCAACATAGCTAGAGTTTGTCTAGTATGAGCTAAAATTCCTACCCATAAATATTTGATGAGGTAAGACCACAGGAACTGCTGTTGAGGGCATCTGCAATATTCATAACCCTTAATGTAAAATCTGCAGGCTTCTCTGCCCATTACTACATGATTTGACTTCTGTTTCACCTATTTGACTTTACTATCTTCACTACCGGTTTGGACTCATTGCACTGACCCAAAGGCTAAACGAATAAAAAGCATGAATAAAGAACGACATTTCAAGCAGTGACTGCAGTGTCTATTGAAAACTGTTGTAAACACTGTTTTCTTGAATAGTCTTGAATAACTACAATACATGCTGTTTTATGACCTAATATTATTTTGAGTGACTACATGGAATATTTATGCTTTTATCACACCACAGGACCATTCAAGTGAAGTTTAACAGATTACTAAAAAATGTTAAGTTACCAAATGACCAGAAAATAATATTCAGAAAGATTGTTTTTTTTTTTATTATTATAGTCAAACAGTAGATATACAACTACAATGATTAACTGGCCTTTTGGACACTGTAAATCACCTGCATCATTTCGGTCATAAATCATCTTAATTTCTCTTATTCATTCATACAAGCCTAAAACTGGATGTTGTTTACCTTATGACCAAAGCGTTTATGAGCACAGGTAATGAAACCAGTTCTAACACACCTGATATCCTGGTGGATTACTCATAGATGAGTGAATATAAAAGCACACTCCAGATTTTGCTTCTTCGCATGTATTTAATGTCGCGTTGATGATGTACACGAGAAACAAAAGGAACGTTGGCTAAAAATAGCCCGTTTCAATGGAGAGAGAGAGCGGTCTGACAGCCGAAGAGATGGAGCAACACTGTCGCCGAAATAGCCGGGTTGCCATGACGACCAGATTGATGCGCACAAGTGACAAAATGGAGTCAGTAGCAACAGACATCTTACTGCAGACTTCGATGCAAAACAGCCCGAGACCTTAGTGTCTACACATGCAGATTCCCTAAATTTGACATCAAACCCAATGCAATAATCCATCTGGAAGAGTGGAATGTGTACGTATGTAGGTCGAAACACCAGAACTGATGATTCGCAAAGCGATTTCCACACTCTAGGAAAAATACACGCGAGCCATAATTAACTCTCTGTTCTCCCACACACATCCATCAACGCGAGCCTGAGAACACAGCTCCGGTGTCTGGGAAAGCAATCCGGCATTCACACGGGAGACACGGAAAGGGGCTGCGGCAGCCGGCGGATTAGATTCAGGTGGGAACAATTGTCCCGGGTTTCAGACGGACAGGCTAGTGTCAGTGACCCCAACTCTTAGCTCACATATTGGAAAGAGCGAGGTGAAATGGAAATGCAGATAAGCAAGTATAAGCAAGCTCACAGTTGTGTAGGGTAATTCAGCTCGACGGCGGCGCGTTTAATGACGCGCACTACTTGAAGACACTGAAGCAGCTGTGTTACCAGGTCAGCTTGTGCTAACATGCCCGAAGCTTTTCCAATAACAAGCCAGGGCTCTCTCCGACAGGAGCAAAACAGCGTGACTGAGGCGAACAGCTTGAACTGTTCATATTTACACAGCTGTTCACCGGTGACACCTCTTTCAACAACTGCTTTTTGCCTTAATTGGTTTTTAGTGCAAAAGCAAGTCTTCAATCCAATCCGGAGGAGTGACAGATTGGTTGAGTGATGGTGTCTAAAGGGAAAAAGCTTGTTCGGGGATAAATTACTGGTTTCGGAGTTTGAGAACATGAGGTTCTGGGCTGAGCTGATCATTGTTGTCTCTTAAACAGGAAACTAAACGCAGGCGGTTTCTTGGCGGAGGCGAAGCACAATGGATTCCAAAGCCTGTAGCCACGGATGCAACAATGAATGCCATTCTAAAAGTAGTGATAAGATGAGGCATAACCAAAAACAATATGCTGCAAAATATGGCCAGCGGTATTTAATTAAAATGCTCTGTCTACCTTCCAAACCATAGATCATGCATATTATATTAGATTCAGCTAAAAACATATATACTTTGCATGTAAATAAATTACTTTAATATTAATTATATA
>JAUMHQ010000078.1:2653201-2673201 GCA_032361165.1 Enteromius paludinosus
ATATAAACAAATTGTGCTGCATGCTTTATTTTCCCAGAATGATTAGCTTTCATTTCAACCGTGCAGAAGGCCTTGGAAGATATTTTATAAAAAGACAATTGCATGTTGTTATGGATTATCACTACCTCTGCTTAATCAAAAATCTACACTGAAATGATGTAAAGGCTGTGGAAATGTGTTTTTACACCAGAGTTCTGTTTGTGGTGCAAATGCAAAAATTCAGCAGTGACGCTACTGCCATCAAGTGGTTTTAACTTGAATTTCATCCATGCTACTGTAATACCACTGTAAGAATAATATTTCTGAACTGTGCTCTGATTGGGTCATGGACAGAAAGAAAGTGCACTTAATATAACGCGACCACACATAAAATCTAGACCTAAAGCAAATTAGCAAACAGCCAGTTTACAGCCATTACACGCAATCTGAGTAAATAATGCAGACAAGAAACTCACCTTGGATTCTGAGGGAGGATCGCTGAGGTTTGATGTTGTTTGTTGACGATGTCCAGTCGGTGGGTTTGGGAATTACTTTACGTGGTGCAGGGGTCTCCAGGGGGCTTTTATGGCTACCTGTTTGTTTGTCTCGGAGCACACTCTTTAAGACTGCAGAAGAAATGAATCATAAAAATAATATACAGCAGCCTTTGTTTAGTCGCATAGTCTAATCTAAAGAAAGCACAAGCACACTTTCCAATAAAAACATTTCACGAAATTAGGTTTGCTGGTTAGATACGTTTGTAGCCCATGACACTAACCAGCCCACTAAACAAACACAGACCGATAGTTAACTTAGGTCCAGTCGGGTGTGCCCGATGAAACCGTCTATAAAAGTGAAGATGGTTCAGAGAAAATCATTTGTTTGCAGATGCCAAAATGTTGATCCTGTGTCCCAATATTTTAAAATGTTTTCATCATCTGTCACTGTATTGATAGATGACCAGTAAGGGGAAACATTATTATCATTAGAAGGAATTTTCTAATACACAAATTATTTAATATTAGATGGCATGATGATTGAGAAAATTTGCATACTGTAAAAAGATAAATCTACAAATCTGCGTATACTAAATCTGAGCAACAGGCTCACCAGATGCTGGCCTTCCAGCAGAGGTTTTATCAGTGGCAGAGAGTCTGATGCTGCGACTGTCTGAGATCTGAGCTGGCAGAAAGTCTCTCTGGGTGATTCCAGAGCCGGTGGACTGTGAGTCTGTGTTCGCCCGAGCTGCCACCACATCCAGAGCCGATCCCAGTAGTCGATTCTAAAGACAGAGGAAATATAATAAAGTAACACATAAGCTGATAAACACAATCAATTCATGAATTGCAGTGGAGAAGAGCCTTCCCTGTCTTGCTCGGAGGCAAAATAAAACAACCGAGTCCAGAGCTACCGTTCTTATACTTTTTTTCACTGTCCAATAAGCACAGAGGTCACTTTTCATATATGTTATTCCCTGTGCTTTCCACAATTTAATTGTGGGATTGTAGCCACTGGTCTGTTTTAGAGACTATCTAGGTCTATAGTCTCTATGTGCCCAGAGGTCCCAGAGGCATATACATTACATGAGCCGACACAAAGTACACATTATATATTATTACACCCTACAAACATGATCTCGGTCATGCAGGCCATGAGGCACTCAGAAAGTATAAATAACTTCTACAAACGTCAAATGTCTAAGCTGATGAGCCTATCATGGCGGAGGATAACAAATACATTAATTTCAAGGGTGGAAAACCTGATTATGAATATTTTGGTGTAATAATCCTTAACTAAAATAAGTAGACTTAAAAATGAAATGAAATGAAATAAAAAACAAACAAATAAAATTCAACAAAAACCAAGCACAATATTACAGAATGACTAAAATAAAACAAATAAACAAATGCATACAAAAAAAGGAAAACTTAAATAAATGTAATTAAATTAAAGCAAAATAAAATAAGTAAAACATAAAATCAAATGAATTCCAGATTCTGCATCTCCAGGTCTAGATCTTGCCATTTTTACCTGCAGCTGAATCTGCTGACATTGGATGGTCTCCAGGTGCTGGAGTCTCTGCTGCATCAGAATGTTTAGTTGTTCCTCCAGATGGGCTGCTCTCCCAACAGAACTGCTCTCAGTTCTCTCCGTCTGGACACTGGTCTCTCCCGCCTGCCGCCTCCTCAGCTCAGCAGTTACCAGAGCAATCTGAGCCTCCATCTCACTCTGAGCCTGAAGGGCCAAACAAAGACAGTTTAAAGTCAATGCTACAATGCTGTGTTTGTAATGCCTTATCAATCTAATAATGTCTACCTTGATAAGTGGCGCTGTGGCGGCAATAGTAGCTGCTGTTATGGCTGCCACATTTGCAGAAGTCCCATGATCATCTGATGGAAAAGCAGCTTCCGATTGACCTCTTGGAGTTTGGGATCTGTCTTGGTCCAACACTTGTACTGTCACATTACGTCTTAAAGGGACACTTTGGGATCTGAGGAACATAGTGACATATTAATGTGTGCAAAAATAACCATTTTTGATCACTGAATGAAATCGGACATTACCTTTTCTTGAGGGCTGCAGAAACCGCTCCTCTTCCATCAGCAGAGTATGTAGAAATTTGCACGTCTTCACCTGCGTTGTTTAGACATTTCAAATCGATTCACATTAGTGGCATTCAAAATATATTATATCAGTATAATTCAATACAATACAACTTAACAATATAAAACAAATTTATAACTAAGTTTTCTGTCTGCATGATTTCAGTTTGAGCTTTACTTTATATGTGATACCAATAATAAATAACATAACGTCTGACTTCATGCTTTCTGTCTGCATGATTGTAGTTTTTGATCTTTCGGTTTGATCTTTGAATATAATATCAATACAACCAAAGTCAACTCAATAGAACAGAACAGAAAAGAAATCATACCTTTTGACTTTGCCATCTCCATAATTGTAGTTTGAACTTCACTTTTCTCTTTCCTGGAGGCCTATGAGACGAAAAAAAAGTTATTAAATCAACTTCAGTGAGTTTAAATAGTTTATAAACAAACCAAATATAACTGTAGCGAAGAAAAAAAAAACTCACTTTGTCAAAAATGTCAGCAAATTTATATGGCCATCCACTGGGATATTGCTCAGCTGAATTCAGGGGGGAAAAATAATAATAATTTGTTTGATTCTTTAACTTATGTCACACTATTTAACTATAATCGATCTTATAGTGTTACCTGTTTCTGAAGCTGAAGGACCATTCACACACTGCACAGGTGTTGGGATTTCTCTCTCATTCACAGAATGAACATCTTCAGAGTCCGA
The DNA here is from genome assembly GCA_032361165.1 of Enteromius paludinosus. Lineage (NCBI taxonomy): Eukaryota > Metazoa > Chordata > Actinopteri > Cypriniformes > Cyprinidae > Enteromius > Enteromius paludinosus. The sequence goes on from JAUMHQ010000078.1 coordinate 2,656,505, forward strand.
TAGTCTCCTTATGTAAATATTAATGTTATTATGACTCTTATGCTGTATTTCCTCTCTGCTGGCATCCAAAGCAGCTCTGGTTGAATGAATTAGCACCCCTGCTGCATCAGAACTGGATGAAGAGTCGTTTAAGTTCGCGTTACTGACCACAGACACACAACAAGGGTCCATTTCCACTTTTATATCAGTAATAAGACAGTCCAATAAGAGATATCGGTTTTTTCACTGATGTCAGGCTTTAAATAGATGACACTAATGATGTACAGGCCCAGCGGTTAACGTTAGTTGTCAAAGGATTTGATCATTTTCAGGCGTTTCTAGCAGCCTTACCGTGAACATGACGTCAACGTAACGATTACTGCGTTAATTTCCTGAAATAACCACAGATGACACACGTCAATCACTCCGGTTTTGCTGTCAGTAACGTTATTGCTTTTGAATTTCCCGCCGCGGGGGATTTTTCAAAGCAACAGGTTGGTTCAGCCTCTCATTTCCATTACGTCACTGCTTTCCAGACTTAATTTCGTAGTATTTTAATGTGATGTTCAAATTATGTTTAATTTCCGTCCATTTCGGTTGTAAATCCAGTTATTTCCTCAGCGTCGGTTGCTGCTGACAACAAAACTTCACAACTGCGGAAGCGACGGCGTGAACGTAAGACAGATGTCAAAATAAAAGTTTGTCTTTCCTGCGTCTCGGAAATATAGACGCTGCTGCCCCCGTTTGGTTCTTAGTATAATTTATCTGATCTGGTACACATGGTATGATTTTTTTTTAGCTTTATCCCTAATTTTTTTTTGTGTAGTGATAAATCGGATGCATTTCAGAAGATGCACGTAACACAATTAATCGTTAAAACGGCTTTACAAAATATAGCATTTAAAGTCTACATTAGTCTACATTTTCAACAAGATGTGTATTACAGACTAAAAGAAAAAAATAAAATAAAAAATAAAAATATGTGCAAATTATGAAAATACATTACATAAAAATACACATGTAATGGCCCTTTTGGCGTAAATTTTACAGAGAGTATATGCCTTCATACGCGATTTTATTTTATTTTTTACATTTCATAAGGGCTCTTATTTGTTACGACAATGTCGAATCTGCCGATGTGAAGAACAAGCGGATATTTGTTCTGTTCTCACATGTCCTTCACATCCTGAGCTCTGACAGCTAAGGTAAAAGATTATTATTTATTTATTAATTACTTGTTAGATTCATTGTCTGTATGTTATTTATTATAAAGCGTTTATTAATATGTTTATTTCCGAAGGCATGTTTCGCGTGTTTGGTGTGGTAACGTTACATGTACATGTGATACAATGCTAATGGCTAATGTATCCACTCATCATCACCACAGTGATGTCATTTTTAGGCCAACATTATAAAACAACATGTGTTTATTTAGCAAATTCTGCACTGCCATTGAAAACGGCGAGATTATTTGGTTTAAGGTGACTTATACTATATAATATCATCCACAGCATCTCTCTGTATTGTAAATATGGCGGCTCAGGTCACAGAATCAGATCAGATCAAACAGGTAAGACATAACCGTGCACATGTATAGTCTGTTTATCATTTTTAAATCATTAAATGGCTATTTAACTGTCTTTTGCAGTTCAAAGAATTTCTGGGAACCTACAATAAACTGACAGAAAACTGCTTCATGGATTGTGTGAAAGATTTCACTACAAGAGAGGTCAAGCCGGAAGAGGTATGATTGTTGTATTTATGCTTATATCTCTGCGAGAGGATAAATAAGTAATTTCAAACAAGCTTGTAACGTCTCTTTCCAGACTTCATGTTCTGAGAGCTGCTTACAGAAGTATCTGAAGATGACGCAGAGGATCTCCATGCGCTTTCAGGAATATCACATCCAGCAGAATGAAGCGCTGGCTGCTAAAGCCGGTTTATTAGGACAGCCACGATAGCCATCTGCTGCTGGACTGAACTCCAGACCGTTACGCCAGGCTCTCTCTATTCCAGCATGGAGCAGGGCCCCTCCAAACCTGAGCCGCAGGGCAGAGGAAGCAGGCACTGGGAATATTGTGAGAACTCCTCTATCGTCTGCCGGCACTCCGGATAACTGGATCGTTGGGAGTTTTGGTTTCCTAAAGGACAGACACTCTCGTTTTGACCATCATGCTGGTCTTCCGTAAAACATGAAAGATCTTCATTGTTTTTATGTTGGCGTGCTACAAAATAAAATAATAGTCTACTCTAATATTCAGTCTTGTTCATGTATAATTTAGTTAATGTAATGGAGTAGTTCACCTAAAAAAGAAAATTAGCTGATAATTCACCCTCACATCATATAAGATGTAGTTGACCACCATTGACTTGTTCACCAATGGATCCTCTGAAGTGAATGGGTGCCATCAGAATGAGAGTATAAACAGCTGATTGAAAACTTTACAAGTAATCCATAGAAGCAATGGTACATAATTGTGGGACTGGAGTCATGTGGTGTTTAAATCTTCTGTTTGGACTCTCATTTTGTCGGCACCCATTCACTGCAGAGGATCCATTGGTGAGCAAGTGATGTAATGCTACACCAAATCTTTTTTAATGATCTAAATTTTTGGATGATCTAATTAAGCTATTCCTTTAAGAAGGATAAGTGTATTTCACATGCTCAATTGTAGTCATTTTAAGCTATTTAAAAATTATATTTTTTATTTACATACGTGTCCAAAACAATTTTTTTTACACAAAAAGACATCTCATTGAAACATTTTACAAAAATCAAGATATATATGAATTTATATGTATGTTTCTCTTCACCGTTCCCACATCTCAGGCCTCAAGTACATAAAATACTACCTTTTTTTAGATAGTTTAATGAAGAGTAAAGAAAATAGTATATGAAACTTATTAACAGTTGCCAAGTGGTTATCAGTCTGACTTTTCCAAAACAAGTCCAGTTTACCTTTTAAAAAAAAAAAGTTATGACTAGTCTAAGACTAAGATTTTGCATCGGTCTCAGATAACATGGCTGTAAATCATAATTCAGTCCAAAATAAACAGTTTTCTTCCTAAAAGAAAAAGCATTTTTATTGCAATTAAAATAAAACTTGAGTAAACTGAACATTAAATGTTAAGTATTTTCAAATTGTGGTGGTATTCATTACCTCCTTGGCCATGTTCACTACATCTTGCAGTAAAAATAGTATTTAGTGCTTATGAGTTAACTTATTTGGCTGGGGGAAAAAAAAACCCCACCTTAACATGTTCTCCTGGTTGCTCTTGTGAGTTTGAATGAAAGTTAATAAAGACAGAAATCAGTTTTTCTGAATATTTCAAAACTTTATTAGAAATGAGAAGACCTCTTCTTATTTTACATAAAGATACAATGGCTTTGCTCAGGAACCTAATGCCTTCATTTCTTCATCCAGGAATCTGTAAATAAACCGAAGTCACAGGGAAGCAAGTTTTCACAATGTCATCGCAGTGAATTAATCGATGCCTACAGCATAAAATGTTCAACATAGTCATATGGGTCATCGCTCTAGACAGCTTGGGTTTAGGTTCCTAAATGGTTGAGTATATACAGTCCAAAGATGTGCTAATGCTTCTACCAACTTGACATAGAAAAGGTAAATTAATATACAAAGATGTACGGTTTTAAAAAATAATAAATCATTTTTACAGTTTGTGTAAAATGTATTTTTCAAATACATGGTTTCTGAAAGATCTATTTACAAAAGGAACAATCAGTAAGAAACCCCTGGGCTTGACGTACTCGTGTGAGAAGCAACTCATGGATTCAATTGGTCAAAATGAAAATGAGAATAAAGGATTCAATTATAAAGTACCAGACAATCTGAAATAAACAAGAATGGGGAGGAGAAAGCGGGTCACCAACTTCTGGCGTTCCATCCGGGGAGCTTCGGGCCCAAATGGAGGAACAAAAGCAGGGGAAGATGCGGTTTACTGCACAGTAGTTACCCAAATTGTGACGTCACATTCAAGGGTTCAAGATGACCCGACAAAAATTCTCATTTTCTTTCTACCCCACCGACCGAACCGAATGTGGGACGATTGTGATTCTCATCTTGTAAAAAATACAAAAATGCTGTCCACGGACTGAATAAATATATTTAACAAGTTGCAAGATAATACCTTTATTTTACACAAAAATTTCAGCTCTAGAAATCTTTCATTAAATAACTTCACGGCTGTGATATATACTTTTTGAAATTTTCCATACTAAAATAAAAACTCTGCAATTACATATAAAAAGACAAAATGCACTTGCAAAGGAAATTAGTCCACTGAAAACAGTTCTATCTCGTGTTCCACTGTAAACATGTTCTGTAGTTCTTTTTTTTTTTTTAGTTTTCGTTTTCTTAAAAAGAGAGAGACAACAAAAATAGGTTTTGCATAATTCTCTGTGCTCGCATACTAAGATAGAAGTGGAAGACGCCGGCTGCAGTTTTCAGTAAACTACATTCCCGTTTGCAATTGACTTTGTCCTACTTTTCCAAAATAGGGCACTCTGCTGTAACACATGTACTTTGGCAGTTCTGATGGAACAAGCGCACTACAATTGACCTTTCTTCGAATAACCATGTCCAGCTGGTTAAGGTGACCATTACCTAGGGATCTGAGACGATGTTCTGATAGAGGAACATACAACTGATTGACTACTGCATCCGAATTCAGTCCCTGCTGCGCAGAAGCAGTAAGAGGAGGTTTCTGTGTAGCGTTTGTAGAGAGCGAAGTGAAAAGTGCCGTCGTATTCGTTCTGGATGGATCAATCGTAAGCTTTAGATTTCATAGATTACATTCAACCCTCACGTGGAGTCTGTTCCCTGGTGCAACAGCGAGCGAGAGGAGGCAGGATCAGTTTACAAAGTGCAGAAGGTGGGAGTGGCCAATAGGGATCAGAGGAGGCGGTGGGCAGTCGAGTGCTATTGGCTGCTTGCTCTGGCCCGTCAGTATGCCGGTGTGTCTCCGTGGAGGCAGCAGGATGCTGAGAAGGCAGAAGCGGAGCGGGGCCGGAGGCCGGGGGCGGGACATCACCTACACTCAACGGCCACAGTGTTCTGCGTAGGGGAGGCTGAAGACGGGCTCATGCCCGTGTCCGACGAGCCTGATGATGTTGACGCTGTGGTGTGGGACACTGTTGATCAGAAATCAGAGGTCATGGAAGATGAAAAAAAAAAAAAAAAAAAAACAAAACTTTACATTTATGATCATTCAGTACAAATTCTTTGAGCCTGATGAACAGAATACACAAAAACAACAATAATAGCTATTCTTCTTCTTCATGACCTATTATTGTCCTTATTGAACTAATAAAAAGTATAATATATTATTATTATTATTAAGTGAATAAACTTACAAAAATAAAAAATTTACTACTATATTATTTTATTGTGTTATAGATTAATACTATCTACTAATTATTATTATTATTATTATTATTATTATTATGCATTAATCTATAACCCATTGTAATTATCATCATCATCTAATAATTCTATAAAAAGTTATTAAAAATGCATAAATAAATTCACAAAAATAATAACTACTACTGCTTTTTATTTTCATTATTAATATGTAATAGATTAATACATAAAGTAGTAGTAATTATTAAATAATAATTGTATTAGTAGTAGCAGTAGTAGTGTCAAAGGTTAATCATTCACAAAATAATAGAGAAATGCAAACCATTTTTAACAGAATAAACTATTTTTAATGCCATTACTTTAAAATCCCCTTACTAAAATAATACCCAAATATTTATTTATATTTATTTATTTATTTATTTATTCCTCAAATCAATACTACTAACAACAAAAGTAGTAAATTAAAAAAAAAAATTCAAAAATACATATTTACCTTCTCTTTCCTTCTTTTTTAACCTTTTCCGCCTCCTGTCGATGGAAGCCACCTCAGACTTGAGTGACATGTAGTACTTTCTGATTTCCTGTAGCTTCTCTTGCAAGAATGAAATGCGCTCAGCACTTGACATGTTGTCCAGCTCAGCTGTGAAAAACAGAAGCATGACACCAGTCAGGACAGGATGTAAAAGTCTCCAAGAATTCATCTGAGACTACAGACACTTCAGCTACAGCTGCATGGATCCACTTTAGAAGACATCTGGGTACAGTTAACAATTCCCAAGCTTTAAAAAGAGCTGATATATCGTATTTACACAATCCTATCTATAAACCAACCTTTGATGCAAATTAAAAATTCAATTGTACTCAATAATAGTTAAACATCAATAGCATCTTCGATATAACCAAAAGAAACAAACATTCTTTTTTATACAGTCTGGATTTCAAATGTGTCGCATTAACTTTGCTAAAGTTTGGAAACTCACTCAGCTGACAGGACCACTTATATGTGCGGGGGGAAGGGACGGACTGTTTCTCTTTGTGCTTGTCTTTCTCCATGTCTTTACTGCTGGGAGAAACCAGACCGGGCGATCGAGAGAGTTTCTGGCTCTTAGATAGGCTGGAGTGCTTAACTGGGGTTAGCTTATTAGAGCTGTCCATGGCTGACAGGTCCTCGCTGTCGCTACTGTGACCTGGAGATGTACAGAGAGAGATGTTATCAGCTTTGAGTCCACTAATCACAAATAGACATTCAAGCTAAAATGTTTAGCTTTGAGCATGAGCAATGAAGCAGAGGTTAATCAGACAGCCAAGAGAAGTGTCACATCACATGACATCAGTGAAGTAAGCGAAACCATTCTCTGGTATCATCATATTTGACTCCAACCTCATATTATTAACATACTCTATATTTACTAACCTAACCTTTCAGGATAAGAATGATTAAAAAAATAAATAAACGAGACATCAATATCAGTTTATTGCAAATAACTAATAGAAAAAGTAAACCCTGACTTGGACATCAATTCATAAATGCTTTCAAGGCTTTGAACTTGCATCAAAACACTCACCTGCTCCGTTCTTCTCTGTTTTACATACAGCGCTTGAACGTTTCTGGCTACGTTTTTGCTTCTTGGCTGACGAGCCGGTGGTGCAATCCAATAACCTCTTCTGACCTGAAAAATCAGATTAGGAAGAAAAACAAGGAAAACTAAGAACAAAAGAAACCAAGCAAAATCTTGACAGAACTAGAAATATTCCTAGATCACATTATCATTGTTAAACACACTGTAATTCAGTCCCTCACAGCTATATTCGCATAGGGCTGGGCAATAAATCGAAATCGACATTCAGAACCTCTAATCGATAAAATTTTCCCAGGTCGATTATTTCGATAACTTTCCCCTTTAAAAACACTACTGCGTGTGGAGTCATGTGACCCGCTCCGTTACGTTACCCTGCGTTAACACCAGACGCGACTTGCGCAAATATCACGCCATTCACGCGTAGTTGGACGCTTGAACATTTTGAGTTTACTCGCTTCATTCGCGCATGAAATTCGCAAACACGAATTCACGGCATGGGAGGGGCTTCTGCCAGGCGCTTCCAGACTCTGTACATCGCAAATGATATGACTCCCTTGGCTACAGTGGAGCGAAGTGGCTTTAAACACCTCGTTAAAACTCTCCACAGAAGATACCGTCGCGATCACATTTTTCCTGCCCTGCCAGACATGTGCAAGACATAACCTGAAAAGTTTAACATGCTCGTGTTTCTTAGTAAGAAGAGTAAAATTCATATCCATAGTGACATGACAAGATCACTAAGATCACCTCATGCAACCGTGTTTAGGAGAGTTCTATTTTCATTACAACAATCTGTTGTTTACACTGATACACTGCACAGTAAAATATTTGTTTACAGAACAAATGCACTGGTTAAAATATTATTTACAGGATATACAACATTTTATTTAGAAGAGATACTGCTTATTTTCTACTTTTAATAAGAAAAACATTGAAAATTTATTTTGTTTTTTAATTTTTTCTTTTTTTAGAAGAACAAAGTGACGAAATAAATAATCATAGATAGTAATTGCAAGTTTCCTTCAGTTATTTTAAAATTAAGTAATGCTCCCTTGATAAAAAAAAAAAAATAATAAAAAATCTCTCTTCTAATATGTGAGCATATTTACTGTACAACATTTGTCAGTGAATGATGAGGGGAAAAAAAATTAATAAAATAGAGTTAAAATGTTTAATTAATGGAGATTTTGATTTCAGGCCAAATCGCCCAGCCCTACGTTCGCACCACAGGAACTAGGAATGCTTTTAGCTCCAGGAACTCCGTTTGGAGGAACTAAATAAGCTCCTACTTCTCCTAGGAACTATCACTGACGTAAGTGTACACTGATTTTTCAAACGCACATGAAACACCAGCTACCTGGCATTTTTAAAAAGCCACGTAAACATTTACTCCACAAACACTGAAAACATTGATAATGGCATGTACCTGTTCTCTGCAGTGTTGTGTTCTTTTCTCAGCTTCAGTGTCAATTGTTATAAAGAATTAAGTCTCTTTGCTCTTGCAATTGCATAAATTGTGCGTTTATATTCAAATCGCTGTTATCACAAAACCAGCAACAAAAACGGCTTTTCATTCACCAGTTTTTGACGTTTGTTAATGCAGTGCAAAAAGACATCACTGTCCTGCTGCGGTTGTGAATGCAACCAGAAAACAACCCCACTGGCTAGTTTCAGAAATAAGTACCTAGAACTGAGCAGTGCGAAATCCCCTATTAAATATGGTGATACCCTGACTAAGGTCTATTGCATATCAATTAGCCAATAGCCAAATATTTTTTTATTCTCAATTCATACGGCTTATTCTTGAAAACCAGGTTTCAAAATTAAACAGCTATTGGCATTATCTAAATGAAATGTAACCTACCTCTGTCCTTTCCATCTCGATCCTGCAGCGAGATGCTGGAATTGCTTGAACTTGCACTAGCATCAAAGCTATGAGTTGACTCGTTCTCCCCAAGCCCCTCTTGTGATTCTGCCACACTGTCCACTTCGATGGTGGCATCGCTCTCACTCTTAGTGCTGTGAGATTCATCCGGGCTGGGGGCAGATGATGGGGAAAACAGACGTGGAGGTCCCACTGCAGCCAGAACATGAGGAAGTTGGTCGGAAGTCTCCAGAGGCTGAGCTTTCTGTTCCTTCATCATTATCAGTAGCTCTTCACCAGAGGGCCTGTCCTTCTCCTCTGGATCGTCAAGGTCCACTTCATGGCAGACCAGCGCTTCAGGGCCGATTTGAGGCATCATTTCCTCGTTTGTGGTTGCTGTTGGACCCTCCATTTCTGGGCAAGGAGGTTCCACCCTGAGTTGCACCTCTCTGGTAAGAGCGGGCATTTCAGATTTCATCTCGATATCTTTACAGGGAGATGATAATGTTGGAGAAGGGTGTTCCTCTGGTTTCTGCACCACCTCGGTCTTCTTCTCAGCATCAGGTTTCTTCTCTAGCAGCGGTGTTTTAACTGGAGAAAGCATTTTGGGTTCATCCTTTCTGTCCAGGCGGATTTTTTTTTCCGGCGTTCGCTGTTCGCTGACTTTGCGTTTCACTGCAACGCTTCGCTCTGGAAGGCCGATGTCCTCTGTTGCAGAGTCCGTGTCCGAGCCAGCTGTCTCCACCGGCTTTATTCTCTCTACAGGACTGCTGTGTGGCGTTTCCTGGGTTTTCTTTGCAGGTCGCGGAGGAGTGGAGGGTTCCTCTGTCTCTGTGTGATTAGCAGCGGCAGGTGTTTGTGTGGGAGTCTCTGATCCTGGTTCTTTCAAACAAGGCTTCTTCGTTCTTGGTTTTGGAGACCCGTCATCAGACTCAACGGTGAGCAGGGATGTGTCTTCCTCAGGTTTGCTCTCGCTCTCCTTGAAGTTGGGCATCTCCTGAGGGCTGCTGGGAAGTTCAGGCTCAGTCTGTGCAGGTTCGGGCATTGTGCTCTCCTCTGGGAGATTCTCAAATGCCTCTTGTTTTGCTGAGAGGGGTGAATCAGTTGTTTCAGGCCATTCCAGCTTCTTCTCAGGAGATTCCTCGCACTCACTATCATCCGAGGAGTTCCCTGAATCTAAAAACATGAATAAAAATTTAAAAATAAAATATATACATTGAAGTCAATATACATGAAGAGTTTGATCAGGTATGATGCTTGAAACTAGTGAAGCACAGATTTATTGGACAATGAAAACGGTGGGTTTTTTTTTTATCAACCGTTGAAAAACAGTAAATGCCAGGGCCAATTATATTTAAAATGGGGTGGCAAGTGAAGTAAAGTGTTGAATCCCTGCAGTTCAGCATGAGCTCACTTGTTTATATTTGTCACATACATCTGATGGCTTTTAATTTCATATTGAGAAACTGAGTTTTCAAATGTTAAAGACAATATTTTCCATTTCTTTCAAAGATGTGTTTTTAAAGCAAGGTGACAATAAAAACCAATCAAGCATTAACCAGTTTTAGCAGGTGATGTTTTTTTCTGGCTGCTCTTACCATTAGATCCTCTATCTGAATCATACATCCCAGAAGAAGTTCTCCTCGTTCGTCTACGAGGTGTACCTGTTAAAAAAAAAGAAAAAAAAAAGGATAGGTAAATGTTAAAGCACTAGCCAAGGTCATGAGGTCCCAGGTACAAATGTTCTGAAAAATGTGCATATTGAATACATTATTAGATGCTTCAGATTAAAAAGCATATGCCAAATTTATAAAAACCCAACAAGCCATTAATCTTACTTTAAAAACTAGAATGTACATTCATCACATGGCAAAATGCAGCGTTCTGTTACTTTTGTGACAGAAAGGTGGTTATATTTAACACACACAAAATCATGTCATAACCATTTGATTAACCAGACCTGAACTTCAGCTGCAAGCACACACACACACGAGTTGTACACACCGCTTTTGACAAGGATAATCTTACCCTCTCCATTTGGCAGGGCAGAGGCATCTGTGGGCCGTGTGTTCTTGCTGCTGGATCGACCCTCGCTGCTGGGGGTCTTGGACAAACTGCGGGAAGTGCTAGGAGGGGTGGATTTGAGTGGAGGACGGCCTCGCCGTATCCCTTGTTTGGCCTGTTTATCCTCCTCTTTCTCCTTGTCTCCATCTTCTTTATTCTGTGTGAAGGAAAGCACAAAACCATTTTTCCCCAAGGTTCTCAAAAGATAAATCTTGTTTTTGTTTTTAAGACAGATAGCCACTCACCTTCACTTTTTTCTTTTGTTTTCTCTTTGTTCCACCCTTATCGACAGGCCATATTATTCGATCGGCCTTGACCCATTCATCATATCTGTAACAGATTCAAAACAATCTCTTGAATAATATTGTCATCATTCACAAGGTGAACAATAAATTAGTCTTTCAGTCTTCACGGACCATTCTGATCCATAAAAACAAACATTTAACATGCTGTTTGAGAAGTATGACATCTCATATATTGGAATCTCGAACGTAACAGGCTAACACTGTGTCCTAACTACATGTGACGTGATGCAATAGAAGGTATTTTAATCAGTTTTTGAACAACTTGCATACAAACTATACAGCAGTACTGAATTTCAAGCAGAGGTTAATCAGACAGCCAAGAGAAGTTTAACATCACATGACATCAGTCAAGTTTGCGAAACCATTCTCTGGTATCATCATATTTGACCCCATTCTCTTTAAACAAGCCTTCAATGAAAAGGACTATGATTAAAGGGCAGTTACATCAACACCTCACCTCACATTCCAGCCGTAATAATGCACCAGGTAAAGAATCTCTCCATCATCGGTCTCTGTGTTCTTGATGTTAGCTTCATAGATCTTCTGTGTCTTCCCCTTGCCATATTTTACTTTGACTTTAGTGCCAGTCAGAGAATGCTCGGGGTCCTCACAGCAGTCACCCTCCTCTCTCTCATCTCTGTCAAACATACATAAATGAAAAAATCTTTGTGTGGATGAATCTATTCAAAAGACCGTATCATAAAAAAAAAAAAATAATAATAATAACTTTTGTTGTTTTATATAACTATATAGACATGTACTACTATTCAAAAGTTTGGGATCAGTAAGATTTGTTTTTAAAAGAAACCAATACAGCAAGAAAAGCACTAATTGTTCAAAAGTGTCAGTAAAGAAACGGCTAACATAATTTTCAAACACATGCTGTTTTTTTAACTTACAAAGTGTTTCTAAGAATCCTAAAAATTTTGTAGTTCCCACAACACTTATAAGAAATGTTACTTGTGCATGAAATCAGCCTATTAGAAAGATCTCAAGGATCAAATAAATGCAACCTTGGTGAGTGTAAGGGACTTCCTTCAAAACAAATATCCAAACCATCTCTGCTCAAAAGCTTCCCCAGCCCAAGCATAGGTTATACAATCTACACAGCACAAATTAGAATACTGCCATCCCAACCGCAAGCAAACTAGTGGATGATCTCCAAATTTACATATGCCCTAAACATCAACGTGGTATAACGTGATAAACAGCAGCAAGTCATTTGAGGAACTGAAGCAAAACCTCTTCTCTTCAACAAGTTATTCAAAGTCTAACTGTAAAGATCTCACTATATCTGGTTTAAACGCAGAGATCATTTAAGAGATCAGACAGCCAAGAGATGTGTAACATCACATGAGATCAGTCATGTATGCGAAACCATTCTCTGGTATCATCATTTCTGATTCTGCTGGAACGGATTCAAATCCAAAATTAAGCCAAATCACACGCATGACAGTTCTCTTACCAAAAACTCCACAAGAAAGCCATTCACAATTTAAAATGACACTAGGTACAATATTACCAGATTGTACCATAAAGCAGCTCATCAAAACATTTAACATGTTAAACACAGATATTGACATACCGGTCCCGGAGTCGGATTCTCTCGCCATCGTCTTCCTCTTCATCCTCCTCCTCCTCATCCTCCTCCTGTTCTTCATCATCAGTATCTTTATCAGACTCCTCAAGGCGACGACTGCGTCGTTTCCCAGGGGTCTCCCCATCAGATTTTTCCTTTTGCTCCTCTCCACTGTTTTCTCCTCCACCTTGCATCTCCTCTTTTTTCTTCTCCTCCTTTGGCTTCTCCTGTTTCACAGGCTCTTTCACCTCTACTTTCACAGGGGTCACCGTACACCGCCGCCGACCCTGAGAAGCAACACATACAACCAAGATATTTCAGCTAGGAAGAAAAAAAATATAAATGTGAATCTCACGTCACATGTTCTCTGAAGAGAGGGTTTATGATTTCCTGTAATCCACTGAAAGACAATTCTTCAGCAGCTTCTGTCTAATCGTGCAGCCTTATTTATTTTATTTACATTTAGCACTGTAAAGCTCGTTTAAGAGTCATGGTCATCATCCATGTTAATTTTATGGAACAAGCAGCACTCAAAAGGACATGTGAATGGAGGTTTTACTTTTGGATGAACTGTTGTTTTAAACAGGATGTTTTCCGGTTAAAAATAACAGACATGCCCTTAAAATCAATTTAAAGTAAAAAATGCTTATCAGACAGCCAAGAGAAGTGTATCATCACATGACATCAGGTCATGAAAGCGAAACCATTCTCTAGTATCATCATGTGCATTTCTCATTTAAGAACCCAAAAATAAATAAATAAATAATTTTATAATATATAACTTGTTATAAGTGTTTTTGCTCTGTAGCTGGCAGGTCTTGGAGCATGAAAATCCTACATCCTAAGAGCGGCCCAAAAGAAAGACAGCCAGACACTCACCCTGGGCGAGCAGATATCCTTGTGCCCCTTTTCACTCTCAGCATCTGACTCATCAGCGTCTGCCGCAGGTTTGTCCTCGCTAGTTCCAGGCTCCACTGTAACCTGCTGCATCATCTCGTCCGTGTCTTCGCTCTCTTTTTTCACAGTCTTAATGCACTGCACTTCTGGCTGCCGCTCTGGCCGGGGCTCATTGTGGTGCACCGTCCTGAACTGAATCTGAGCAGAGCGGCAGTACTCCTCAAATCCGTACAGGTACCTGAGGTACAAGTCAAAAGATAGGCAGTGATATATTTTATCACTAACAAGATTATCATTATCAAAGTTCAAATATGGGAATTCTCCAAATGTTTTATTATGTATGTAATAAGCAGAGGATAACGAGACAGCAAAGAGAATTGAGGGGAGAAAAAAAACAAAACAAATAAAAAAAATTCACATTACATCAAACACCATTATCTGGTATCTTCATATCTGACACTATGCTTCTATGACAAAGCTTCCATTTTCAGAAGAGCTGGGTTTATTTCTAAATCATTGCTTGAGGTTTATATTAGAAAGTGTGCAGCTGCATGTCTGAAATGTTTGTGTTACTGCATACTAGCCTGCTAGGCATTCAATGTAAAGTTTATTTACTGCAAACAAGCTTTTTATTCCTTTGTTTACACTGAACAAGTCATCAAAAATCTGTTTGCTGTAGTCGAAAGCATGCCACAGATGCGGTCCATAAACTTCAAGTTGAACATAACTCAAAATGTTACTTTAACAGTGCAGCAAAAGTCACCTTCCAAAGTGGAAAATTGTCTCCATTTGCCAACGACACAAAAAGAACACTGGATGCTGAGCAAACAAATACTGTCCTGTACAGCAGGAATTGTGAGAGCGTGCACTTACTTTCTGTAAGCTGTTTTCACATTGTACGAGGCAGCAGAGTTCAGAACCGGGATGCCAAGATCCATGTAGATCTGTTTCCAAATAGAGCCGCTTTCAATCTAAAAACAAAATAAACCATCTCTTTACACATTTCTTTTTGATGACTAAAAGTGCCAATTCTTGCTGCACAGAGCTGGTAGGGTCATGCACATCTGTCTACCGCACCCTGGGATCAGATAGCTTACAGAAACATGACATCACTTGTACAAGCTCAACCGTTTTTCCCCCAATTATCACCAGTCCAAACTCCCAAATATAATTACCCTCAATAACATTCACAGAACATGCATTTGACAAACAAACAATTTTTCATCTCAGTCCAGCTCTGTGAATTCAATCTGCGGCTACTTTCGCTTCATATTTTTGGCATGGTCTCACTTCCCACTTGCCGAGTACAATAAACAGATGGTGGGAACGCTAAGAACACTCACATTGTCACAGCCTCCGTGAATATGCACCAGTCGGAAGAGCTTGAAGAGGTTGAGATCCTTGTAGCCAAGCACTGGAGGTTTGTTAATTGGCGTCCCTGGAAGGAAAGTAAAGGTGCAGAGAAGCGTTAAACCGAAAATGTGCCCTGCAGAACTAGTCATGAGATTCTTCTACGGAGGAAAAAAATAAAAAATAAGTAGTAACTTTTAAGGCCACACACACACAAAGACTATAAAAGACAGACTATGATATATGCCCCAGGACGATTGTTAATTCCCATTTAATTTTTTTTCCCCCCATAGTGATTATAACTCAACGGGTGATGTGCAGGGCTTACCTCTGTCCTCCATGAACTTGTAAAGCTGCTGTAGAAAGTGGTCCCTTTCTTCTGGGTCTGGCTCATCATCAGGCTGTTTAAGAGAAAGCAAGCACCACATCTGAATTTGAAGTTTGGAAACAGTTAGGAACAGTGGAAATATCTTTTTTAAAAACTCATGGGCCACATAACCCAAGTAGTTTTCTCAGTGCATATCTAATAGATCACGGACTGATCAATTACTTTGATTCTCTCTGTGACAGTTTAGCATCAAACACCCTCTAACATGCAAATTAAGAATAACATTTGCATGTAAAAAAAAAATGCAGCAGTAAATGGAATTGTGAGAATTGTTGCTTATTTATTCCATTTACAATGCTTTTACTTATTTAGAAAAAACAACAAAAGAAACATTGGCTTGAATAAAAATTATTTTAGTGCATGGCATATCTTAACCTAACTGATCCCACTTTGCTCATCCAACTTCTAAAACAGCACATTAAAAAGAATTTGTAATTCTGTTTTGGTGTGCATCTTTAATTACATATTTGTCATAAGAACAACCAGTCAGTAATTACACTAATAATGTGTTGGACGTGACTTAAAATTTCATGAGTCAGATTAATTTACGAACCACTCCCACTGATTCATAAGTGTTTTTGATTCATGAAAAAGAACCAGTAAATAAATATCCATTTCTAAATGGGATATCACGAATCATACTACGTTTGTGGTTGCATACAAGCATACATAAAATGGCAGTGATGGAAACAATGATATTTTAGTTCAGACATCATCCGCATAAAATGAATGGACAGTCAAGAGAGAACGGTCAAGCAAACATTAAATATTAAAACAACAAGTACATGGGGGTGTCATTGCCTGAGGGTTTGTGCTGCAATACATCTTAAACACTACTTTAAACCTTACATATCACGATTTCTGCCTTTAGCATTAAAGCGAGGCATCTCTGTTGCACAGGAAAGAGAACTCAGCAAAAGTGCTTTGCTGAGTTAAGCATCATTAAGGCTGTATTTTTAATGATCGGATACATTCACAATACAAAGCAATACGCTCAAACTATTAAATGCACTCATTTTCAAACCAGTCAGATCAAACAGGGCTTTAAGACCGATTAGTAGGCAACACACCAACTACACATTTTTCAAATTAGCTAGTTTCACACATCCAAAGTTTAAACTGATTCCTATTGCTAGCTTTCTCAAGATATAAATCAATAACAAGTAAAAGCAACCCATCTTTTCAAACAAATGTTTCAACTTATCTTTTTCACACGCTGGTCTTATAATTGTGCAACATGCCCGACCTTCTCCAGCGAGGAGAGAAGACTCTTTGAGATGAGCTCAGCCCCGCCCACCATCAGAACT
>JAUMHQ010000078.1:2674734-2688422 GCA_032361165.1 Enteromius paludinosus
GAAGGTGTAGAACCATCTCAAGGATGATCAGAAGAAATGGACAGCACCTGAGTTAAATATATGAGTGTCACAGCAATCACAGTCTGAATACTTACGACCATGTGATATTTCAGTTTTTCTTTTTTAATAAATCTGCAAAATCTGTCAGTATGGGGTGCTGTGTGTACATTAATGAGAAAATAAAATTAACTTAAATGATTTTAGCAAATGGCTGCAATATAATAAAGAGTGAAAAATTTAAGGGGGTCTGAATACTTTCCGCACCCACTGTTTAAAAAAAACACATGCATAAATGTAATTATGAAAATATTTTTATATGTAATATAAATTATATGAATTTAAATATATCCATGTAAATAGAAATATTTTCTAAATATACACTGTATATTATTTACATAAGTAATATACATAATTCACACACACATACATTCTCTAAACATAAACCTAAAAATCAGAACTAAAACTAAATGAAATCATTCTCATTAAGACCAGGAATATGTATAAAGCATGAGATGTGCGACTTTCATTGCATTTAATTACAAATTAACCATGGTTGGACTTTCGTCGAATCATTGTTAAAATGAACACTGTTTTACTACCAGTGTCATGACTGCAACTCGGAACATATTTGGGTACAAAACCCATTTCAAAAGCTTTCACAGAATCAGCAGGCTTAAAAGGCTCTCTTACCGAAAAGAATGAAAAGAAAAACACTCTAGAGCAGAAATTCACTCATCAATCCAAAACCCGCTTCAGCCAGAAGCACGCGTGTCTCCGCTTCTGTGTCGTTTTGGCAGTAGAAGCTGTAAATTACACTTCACTCAGACACGGCTCAAACAGCACTATGCAGCGTCTCCCCATAACTGCAATATTATCTTGAGAAGCCTGTCATTCCACTCTCAAGTGTGAATTCTCTTGCAGGACACAGCTGCCATGTTGCCAGCACAACGAAACTAAGAGGGTCTGACGAATGTCAGCTAAACAATTTAAAGAAACATTCAAACATTTGCACACCTTCAGGCCCTGCAAGATATAGACGAGTTTGTTTCTTCATTTGAACAGATCTGGAGAAATTTAGCATTGCGTCACTTGCTCACCAATGCATCTTCTGCAGTGAATGGGTGCCATCAGAATGAGAATTCAAGCTGCTGATAAAAATATCCCAATAATCAAGATATCAAACCATACAACTCCAGCCCGTCAACTGATGTCCTATGGATTTAAAAAAAAAAAACCTGCATGTTTGTTAAAAACAAATGCTTTATTAAACCCATTTAACTTAAAGTCCATATGGCATTAATATGCTTCCTCCAATGAAAAAGTCCATTCCATCTGTTGTCCTCTCACCAACAGTGCATATTGACTGACTGAGATGAGATGTAACAGTTTTCACTCCTCAAGATGTTTCTCGATGGATTATTGTAATGTCTTATTAGCTGTTTGGAGTCTCATTCTGACGGCACCCATTCACTGGTGAGCAACTTATGCAATGATAGATTTTTGAAGAAATAAGCTCATCTACATCCTTAATGACCTGAGGGTGAGTACATTTTTAGCAGATATTTTTTGGATTAGCTATTGCTTGTAATGAAATCATCAATATTTCATATTATTTAATGAGTGTAACATTTTGTGGTTGTGCAACACCAGCTGTTCATAGTTCATGTAAAGACCTACATCTGTGGTTACCAGTGCGAACTCTGTTCATTGGTTTTAACGACAACCAAACACAAAACGGAAATTTGCAGTCAGTTATGCTATGTAAACTTGTAAAACTATTTAACTGGCTTCAAATGAATAAATCACAACAGCTGTATTTTGCTGAATTGCGCAATCTCTACCGTCCTGAGGGCTTAGTGAACATGCTTGAACAGCTCTCACTTACTCTGAAGCAGCTCCGGGGGAGAAAAAGTAAGCGAAACTCTGTGCCAGCTGCTCGGCGTTCTCGATGTAGTCATGATGGAGGGGCTGGTCTGTGGGTTTCAGACCGATTTTGTTCAGCAGAGTCACTCCATCGACTATGATATCCACACAGCCACCAAAACCTGATAAGAGACAGCGAAATGACACATGTGAATGATCTAATCTAATAATAAAATAAATGAATCTTTGAACCTGGCCATCCAACAAAACACCTGTAAATCATAGGTCATACAATATCTGTATAAACTGGATTTAATGCCATGCATAGCTGGCAAAAGCAAACATGAGCACAGACTAAAGAGTGCATCAGACTGACAGACACCAATCATGGTTTAAAAAGGTTAACTTAACTGAGTCAATGCATACTGCAACTGATTGATTATCGCTCCATTCAACAAAGATTCAATCAAGGGTTTAGAAAAAGTCAGAACTTTCACTTGCATTGATTTTAATGTTAGCAGCAATAAAATAATAGTGTTGCAATGGGCTGTGAATGGGACTCAGGTTAATGATTGAAGACTTTAGGTAAACAAGGCCAAAACCTGGTTATCAAAGTTGGTTTACTCAGTACTCAGCACTTGTTACTATAGAGTAAACTAAAAAAAGAATGCAAAACCAACATGCAAAAACATCAGCTCAGGCTTGATCTTGTGAGATAACAATCCTCAGAAGCGAAACAAACCAGAGAATCGGATAAAATAGTAACGTGCGGTCGTGAATAGGAAACATCAAGAAAAATAAGGCAAACTGAACATAAAAAGTTAGCTGCTGTTCATAAAAATCTGTGTTAATTTAGTCAAATTAGGATACTAGTATAGTTTTTTATGAATTTTTAGTTTTTGTTATAGGCTTTTTGTACTTAAAAGTGTAGTAATTTTATATTTTTTATTAGCTTTTTTTAATAGTTTCGATTAATTGTATTTTATTTATATAAAATTAAAATAAAAAATTATAAGCATTTCCTTAGCTACTAGATCAAATTAAACAAGTAATTCGTTGACGTTTGTTTATTATGTTTTATTATTTCAGCAAGCTTATCTTACATCAAGTAGATAGGTTTTTGTTTGTTTGTTTACATTTTAGCTTACTATAACTATAACCCTGGTTAAAATTAATAATTATCAGTGTACTGTAAATAATTCATAAGAAATTATACATAAATCAACACATTTCAGTCACAAAAAATAAAAAAATGTATACATTGTCATTACATTAAATAAGTATAATTGTTAACGTAAACATAACTTTATTGCACAAATTAGTTTTATTTTGAAAAATACAAAACTGTACGCATATGCAGTGCATACTTAACCCAAAAGATGGTAATCCAAAGATATTACTGTATTATTTTAAAAAATGTGCTAATGTTATATTATTAAAGTTCACTAATAAATATTTAATGACTATATCTTAAACTAAATAAAAAGGAACGTTATTATGTTCACGTTGGGAGTTGCATCATTTCTTCCGATCAAGCCTTTGCATTGCATATCATAATTATTTAATGCATGCTGTTAAGCGCACTTAAAAGTCTGTACCTATAGCCACTCGGGGTCTGGACTCTCCGTTCATGCCCACTTTCCGCTCTGCGCGCAGCAACGAAGACAGAACCGCGTCCAGCCTGTCGTCCAGAACCGAACTGTCCGGTGATCGGAACCAATACGCCACCAACACCATTGCAAGAGACAAAAACGAGCCATATTTGACACCAGAGCGCAGCTCAATGGCCATTGCAAATGTATGAACACACTCCCAGCCTCCTCTCTTTCTTCCTGAGCGAGTATGTAACGTTAATGATGAATCAGGGGGCGGATGTTTTTTCTGGCATAGAAATATAAGAGGATAGAATGGCGTGAGTGGATAAATACATGCGCAATAATCTGTCTCTGTCTCTCTCTCTTTTTATATATTTAGCTGAAGTTGTAACGTCACTATGTATTTGTCATGTCGGTAACGTAACTGCATTTATCATCATTTATCAGACATTTATTAAAGTACCACGTTGTCAGACTCGTGTCGCGTGGTACTCGTTACTTTTCTCAGCGCTTTTAGGATGGACCAATCATATTATCTGATGATTACCCGATAAAGATGTTTATATTCATGCTATAGAGATTGTTTCATTGAATATTTGAATTCGCATGTTAGATTAAAATCCGTAGATTTAATCAATTTAAATTATTGTAATTTATATAATGCAAATAGGGAAAAACGTGTTCTGAGTTTTGAATGGGGTTTGTTATTTTTGAGCCGCCTTGCGCCCCTGGAGGTAGAACTTTTGTGTATTTGCCGCCAAATGTCACTTTTTTCAGCAGTGGCTCTAGTAAAAACTGAGTCGTTTCCGATCGTTCTGTTTCAAAATAAAAGTCCAACATCTAATTGATTACAGACCACCATATATATATAACAAGTATTTACAGACGTAATACGAGACTAAAGGATTTGTAGTTGCGAATTATAATAACAGGAATTAAATAAGATATTGCTTCTCAAAGGGGTTGTGCTTTATTCAGCAAACAGGCTGGCATGAATGTATCTGGTTTCAGTGTAACTACATCTTATTCATGTGGCAGAGGCAGAGCTATACATAAACAGACGGGCTTCAGAGTTATATTTCTGCATGGGATAGCTTTTGGAATGTGTGTAGTCCGATAGATAGATAGATAGATAGATAGATAGATAGATAGATAGATAGATAGATAGATAGATAGATAGATAGATAGATAGATGCAAATATAAGCCAGTTGTTATCTTCAAACTTTATTTTCATTTAAAAACAATTTCCAAGAGAATGCAGGAATAAGTTACTCATTTCATATTTTTCTTACCTGATTAAAGGTGACATACAAAACATTGTAAGGTATAAAAAGAAAGAAGGAAAAAAGCCTACATTACAAAGTGTTATAATTCAAATTGTATATTTCTTACCTGACCAAATACCTTAATCATGAACAAATACAACATAAAAACAAGCTTCAATTAAGATCAGACAGTAAAACTTTTAAAATAGTGAAATAATATGTTCCGGATATCTGACATTTCTTAAATAAATGATAGGTTAAACTTATTTGTCATTGCATCATAAACATAGAGGACATCTTAACAATCCTGATTATCTCAGAAAAAAACAAAACAAAACAACAACATAAAAAACAAGATAGATGCATATATTAGTCACTGAAGAACAGAAGGACAAGTAATCATCCTAATGGTAACATTTAACAGCTAGGCAATAGCATTTCTGTTGTGGGAGTTACGGATAAGAGAAAGAAACCTTTGTATTTGTTTGCAGTTACAATAATTACACATTTTTTCCATGAAAGCACTAGAAAATCAGTCTATTGTTAACAGTCCACAATGGCATCCTGGCATCATTTGAAAGCTTTACTGATTTTTTTAGCAAACTACAAATTTCTACAGGCCTACAAAAATTGGGGTCACATCTAATGTTATATTAAAACACGCATACACCTAAAAAAAAAATATGTAGAATTTCAACATATGCTGAATATGATTTTAAGGAGCAGTAAGCATCATTTCAATATAAAATAATTAAATAAAATAATACATTCAATAAGAAACACAGCTGGAAAATACTTCCTAATGCACTCATCAAATGAAATACAAAAATATCCTAAACATGCAACAATAATAATAAGTAAAAAGAGCATCATTTCTGCTTTTATTTTTAGTGGCAAGGAATCGAATGTTTATTGCTCCCTACAGAAAAAGATGAAATATTCAGAATCGGATGGTTTTATAAAGCTTTGCTTGTCCTCAAAAATATGAAAGCCACACCGAAGACACACGTGTAGAACTGGACTGTGGTGTACATGATGAGACAACATTGCTTTTCCACACTGGACATATATTACAGGTACAGACTGTTTAGCACCTACTTCATTTTTGTACACTAAATTCAGTTCAATTCTAATTCAATAAAGAGATTTAAAACACACGCACAACTATTACACAGCTATCACTTAAATTTCCAGTTATTTCAGTTCATTTTTCTTTATACAGTCTGCAAAAGCCGACCGGATCTTATGTACAAGGCTTACTCCTAATTCCCATGTTCTTTGAAATAAGAATATTATTGCAGCAGGACAGATTTTCTTTATATATGCCTTGATAACTCTTATGTTTCGGAGCTTTACTGCTACACAAAGATTCACACGAGTCTACTTAAAAATAAAAGACAGAACCCTGAAAGTTTTTACCAACAAACATCCCGCCCTGAAGTAATACTGAGATTCCTGAATTGAACCGCACTGTCATACGAACCTGCGGTCAAAGACAAACGTAAAATATTCATTTATAAAACCGCAACAGCTGTGAGCTCTGAAATCTCTCCTATTCAAATCTGTACAAAAACAAAAGGACATTAGATAAAATGAACATTTGACTTCTGAAGTTAAAGCTGATGTTAGTCATGTGATATCAGTCCATCACAGCTATTGTTCAGTAATATCCAGGATGGTACTGCTGACTCCATGGTTTCTGATTCCAGAACTGATGAAGACAAAGAGAATACAGAGAATTAAAGAATGAAACATGGTTTTAGTTTTTGCAAATTTTACACTTGGAAAAATCATAGAAATCATATATCATCTATCTATACATTATAATATAAATTAAATTGAAAATGTGTTAAGGAACTTACCCCTTGTTGCCAGCTCTGGTTAAAAGCTTGTGCTTTGTTCATGCTAAAGTTTCCGTTTTTAAAACCTCGATTATTTCCTCCTCGACCCCTGAATTTCTGTGGAAACAAAATGTTTCATGATTCCTGGTTCACAGTTTGGCTGTTTATAAGTTTTACACTGAATTAAGCATCAAGCCACGTTTTAAAATAAAATAAAATGTAATATGGAGCTCAAAAAAAGCTCTAAATGCACGTATGAAATAAAGTACCAAAAATAATATCCTAAACTCAAAATAATAAAAACATAATTTCTAAACATTTTTTTCTCCTAAATCACTAATTTCTGTGTAAAATACAGATTTATGTATATTTCTGCTTGACATTTTGGTTGTATTTTTAGTTTTAAACTGAATTAAGAAATAAGTCACAATAAACAAATAATAAATAAATAAAATAATAAAATAATTTCAGTATTGAGCTTCAAAAAAATTGTAATGTACTTACAAAATAAACTACAAAAAAATAACATACTAAACCAAAAAATTATGAGAAACCTTGATGATTTTGCAGATGAAATGCAGATATCTGATTCCTGCTTTACATTTTGTTTTGTTTATTAGTTTTAAACTGAATTATGCAGTAAGCCACATCAAAAAAAATCTCTAAGTTTACTTTAAAAAGTTTTTAATGCACTTATAATATAAACTACAAAAAAAAAAAAAAACTCATAAAAAAGGATACAGCTTGAAAAAATATATATATATTTTTTAAAAACTTGATTAATTACTCAGACAGAAAGTCCTGAATTTCTGTGGAAAATGCATAAGTATGTTTCCTGGGTCACATTTGAGTCCCATTTTAGTATTGATATTTTATATTGGAAGATTTACAAAGACTATTCTACATCCTCACAGATCTCTCACCTGGTTGAAGTTGCCCCGATTGGCCCCTCCTCCTCGTCCCATGTTGCCCCTGTTCATGGCTCCTCCTCTGTTGCCCATGTTAACCATATTGCCACGTCCGTGTCCCGGCCTGGGGGCGCCACCTCTGTTAGGCATCCCACCTCCGCGGTTAAAATTGCCCCGGTTGAAGCCTCCTCGGAAGGCAGGAGGAGGAAGGAAGCCTCTCGGTGGTCTGTTAAACCCACCACGAGGTCCAGGCACTGCCAAATAATTATAAAAAGGACAGCGTGTTATTAAGTGCATACATATTTCTCCGTACAAATAAGTATGTAAGGAATATAAAGTAACGTTTCGCTCTTCTGAAATGACGTACCACCCCTGAAGTTGCCTCGGTTTTGAAAGCCTCCTCGTCCTCCCCTCTGACCCTGTCCTCCTCCACCACGGATGAACAGATTTTTACCTCCTCGTCCCCGAGTGCCTCCCCTTTTTGGCTGAACACCTCCCTGGTTGGGCTTCTTCTCAGGAGGAAGGGAATTTTTGCTCTCCTCCTTGTACCGTTCAAGAAGTTTGGTGGCTTCTTCTTTCTGCAGCTCGACAAAAAGCACTTCACTGAAGCACTCACCTTCCACAGGCAACGTGTATATACCTGCAAAACATTATAGGGTTACAGTGAGGCTTTTTAGGAGTTTTGTGAATTGCACACCAGTGTTTTTTATTTTTTAACTAAAATTAAAAATATAATTTTAAACTTGTAAAATAAAATATACAACTGGAAAAAGCTCTAAATGCATTTATAAAATAAACTACACAAAATAATGAAAAGCATATTGAAAAAATATGTAGCATTTTTAGTGTAGTTATATATATATATATATATATATATATATATATATTCTTTATATATAAGTTAGAATTATTAATATAGTATTAACATCAATGAAAAAGATAAAACGTGAATTATTTTTTTGCCTTTGCAACTGAAAAAACCCAAATAATAAAATAAGATATTAGATGAAATAAAACTTTACTGTCAACTTATTTAAATAAAATAGGTTTTGATGTACTAAAATGAGTAAAACTAATAAAAATTAGGGCCAGGACTCGATTAAAAAAATTAATCTAATTAATTAGAGGTTTTGTAATTAATGAATCGAAATTAATCGCATATAAATATTTGACCTGAGAACAGTGAGGAGTAAGTTTTTTCATATGGGTTTTTAGTATACCATTGAATAATGACTGAATACATAAGCTTAAGCAACAAAATATTGTTTATTTTTGTTCATATTTAGTATGAATGGATCTCGGATGTACTACATCCGCCATATTGATGTTGTCACGTTTCACACGTCGTCACAACAGCGCGACAATGTAAACTTTCAATAAGTCATCCGTTTATTTAGATTGTGTTAAACAAATGTAATTTAATCACAATTTTATATGACGCCTCCTCTCCCAGAGCCTCATGGGATAGGAAAGTGTCCATGATATGCCTACTACAGAATTCGGGCGGAAGCTGTAGGTCATCCGGGTACTTCTCGCCTACTGAATTTCGAATGCTATGAATTCGGACATACTACTCGCCATTCCGAACATTAGAAACACTAGTTGGTGCTCCAGTATAATCGGTCCGCTGAAACTCATCCAGTGAGAAACGTTCCGCGGTGCAAAAATAAGTCTGATTAAAATGCATTAAAAAAAATTAACGTGTTATTTTTGTGTAATTAATTAATCTAAATTAACGCGTTAAAGTACCGGCCCTAATATAAACATAAAATATTAGACTTCCAAAAAAACTGAGGAAAATATACATTTTTGCCCTGCCAATAAGTTTAAGCTGAAGTATTAGAAAAACTAAAACTTAAATATAAACTATATTTGGTACAAAACTTAATATAACTTACTACAACTTTGTAAAAACCATAACAGCATGTAAAAAATACTAAAATAACACTGGTGCACACATCTCAGATCAAGTTTGGCTCAAGAAAAGGATTTTACCCTTCATCTTTAGGACTGCATGTTCAGGTACATCTTTGCCGTCTGTTTCTGCCTTTTTCTGAGTCCTCTTTATATATTCCTCATCTGTCGGACAGACCACCACAGCTTTACGCTGGAAACCGGCAAACAGGCACATTTTCCTTCTTTGGGCTGGTGCTGAGACGTTAGTCTACAGGGAGATATTTAAAGGTCAGTATTTTCAGCAGATGGTATAATGATCATGTGCTGAAGATGTACATGTTTTAAGAGCAAAGTTTAAAGAGAAATTATAGTATGCGTTGATTTTGCTATGCATTTATGCACTAGAGATTACATTTAGTCACCTGATCAAGTATGTAGTTGCGTTTTTTCCGTGCCGCGATCTCAATGAATTTCCCGAGGAAGAGGGGAGCGCGCTGAGATATTGCTGAGAGCTTTGTGACATCTTTCATCTGTCGCTTCAAACTGGAAATCTGAATTTCAACATAAAAACAGCACTGAATATGATGTTTACATTGTCGAAAAACTTCTCTTCTGTCAGCACTCACCATCATCTTCTCTATGATGGTGTTTGTTCCGAGAATGTTGTATTTTCCAGGATTGTCTTGGGTGTGCTTTGTAACCCATTCGGTTTTTCCAGATCCAGGCAGTCCGACCATGACAATGACCTATGAAGATTTACAGCACGTTTAGGTGAGGCTTTTTTTTCAATTATCATGTCAGCGTTTCAGGCATGTTACCAACCTCACAGTCTTCTTTGGTCTCGGGTCCCTTCGGCCCTCTGATACGATCACAAACAGGGATCTGCTGCAGGAGCGTAAAGCCGTCAGGTTGGGGGAAAAATGGCGTTTCGTGCTGGCCGAAGTTGAACTCAACCGCACAGTTGTGGCAGAGGACATGAGGGAAGAACGGCTTTCCCTCCAGCTCATCCTTACTGACTCTGAAAGCGGTTCCCAGATCCTGTCCATTCTTGGAGAAGGAAATTTCCACTTCTTCACCATCAAAGTTCTGCCAAATAAACACAGAAACTATGATGTACTGCACCTTGGCCAAAAATACACTTCATTTCACAATGTTGAGAACTAAACATGTTTTAAATTAGATTTTGAAAACACTACAGATTATACAAATATTCATATATAAAATATTTTAAAAAGAAATGTAAAAAAATGTAATATTGTACAAATATGCAATACTTTACTTTTTTCTCTCTCTCTCTGTGGTTGGTATGATTTTTTAAATAATTTTAAGATGCTAATACTCACCAATTCTGCATTTTTTTGTTCAAAAATATAGAAAACAGTAATATTGTGAAATCATTTTTGAATGTAAAATAAAATGTGTTCTAATTTTATATATTTTAAAATGTAATTTATTCCTGTGATGCAAAGTTGAATTTTTGGCATCAATACACCAGTCTCATGATCCAACAGAAATCATATTAATTTTCCAATTTGTTGCTCAAAAAACAGTTGTGCTGCTTGGTATTTTTGTGGAAACTGTGATATATGGACATATTTTCAGGCTTCTATGACAAATATTAAATTTTGTCTAATTTATCTAAAATATAAATATTTTGTAAAAGTAGAAATGTCTTTATAAACACTTTTGATTAATTTAATGCATCCTTGTCTATAAAAACTACTACTACAAAAAAAAAGAAGTAAATCTTATTGACCCTATAATTGAACAATAGGAAAACATGGCACCACTTAGTGGTCAATATTAGTAATTGCATGATTTAAAGCTAATTGTGGATGAGACGTGAGAATGCGCATGAATACTTACAATAAAGCAACCAACAACATCGTTCTCATCAAAAGCCTCCCCAAAGTCCTCCGTCACACCGTTGCTGGTTTTCTTGGCTTTAGATGAAAAGCCATACGAGTCTGTTTCCTCTCCTGTAAATATATATATAACACATATAAGACGTGCATTATACATGAGACAAAGACAGTATACATTTATTAGATCAACACCAATAGACTGCTGTACGAAAGACCCTCACCTAGCAGAAGAGAGCTACTGGCCAGTGACCAACCCACCAGAACATCATGAATCTCAATTCCTTTACTGGAAATATGTTTTACAGGAATCTTCTCGATAATCTGATGCAAAGATATGCAAAACAGGGCTAAGGGCATGACAGGACAGTTATAAATAGTATAGATGAAGTTAAGGCAGTGCTCGTACCTTCATTTCGAAGCAAGCCTTGCCCTTTGCCACACCGTAAGACGCTCGTCCTCCGGCCCACAGGTAAGCAAAGCTCTCCATAGTGAGTGAAGAGGCGCTATACCGGTCCCGAGACACCTTGAAGTGCAGGTCACAGTTGTCTGAGGGTTATAAGAGATTGAAACCTTATTTCTGAAGCTTGATAGTGGGTGCAGATTGAGATGAGCAGATGAGAAGAACAAATGTTCTGATAACCTCTCTGAACACTTGACACATTTTGCATGTTACACTATTCAGCATTTATCTGAGCTGTATTTGTGTGGGATCATCACACTTACAGGTGTCCAGACACACAGTTGTGTCATCAAACTCTTCGTCCTCTTCCTCCAGAGGAGGCTGGGGAGACTTTGCCCTGAGGGAACCATCAAAGAAACAACTATGAAATTCGGTTCAGATCCATTATAAGATCCCACTGAGCTCCCTTTGGGTTTTAAATATGTTCCAACTGAGAACATTTACAGGTGTGAAACATCTGTTAGACATTTAGCACAGCGCTGTTTGCTCTGCTTATTTATATTAACTAAGAAATAAACTAAACAAGACTATTAAATAAAAACCAGTCGTTACTGTTTAAGAACATTTGACCATAATTTAGGGTTATACACACATAGTACCATCTTAACCAAGTACATGGTAATAAACTAGTTAATAAATAATCCAAAAAAGTATAATAGCTCCAATAAAATTGTATTTGAAATATTTTAAAGGTAAAAAAAAAGTTTTAATTTCTATTATTATTTATTGCTTAAAATCTATTGAAAATATTGAAATAGATAAAAAAAAATATAGCGGTATATATTATGTATAGTTTATGTAAAGTACCTGGGAAAAGACAACACATTGTCGATAAATGAAAACACATTTCAATTCAATCAACAACCATAAACATAAAAAATATTAATATGATAAGGATACAAAACAAATACACCAGATCACTTAAGTCAAAATGTCTAAAGGAAAGCCACCATACAAACATTACCAGTAAACATTTTCAACCTTTAACAGCCCAAGATGTGACCTAGAGACATGATTGCTATGGAAAAGATACCACTTGTTCTGAGGTGAAAGAGATGCCCTTATTATAGGCTTAAAGTCATTTAAAGCGCTCAGTAAAAATGTGTGTTTCTTTGCACTGATGAGGAACAGCATGTCAGATTTGGCTCTTTACTGCCAAAACTGCTCATAAATCTTTAAGGTGCAGCGTGGAACCTCAGGAGTACCAGAGGCCGACTGCACATTTCTTACCGGCTGTATTTGCTTTCTTCAATAAATTCAAAGTAGCCCCTTCCATGTTCATCTCGGCGCCTCTTTACACCCTTCTTATTCTTCTGTTCATCATTCTTGTCTTTGTCCGCATCCCCTTTGGAAATAAAACAATAAATCATGAGGAGGCGTACCTCCCTTCTGGACCCATCATGATGTAACATGATGGTCCGCATAATTACTGGAGGATTTCTAGTTATTTTGGTTGTGCATGAACCGGTATTTTAAAAGAAAGGTGTATTTAATTATAAGTTCACAACATGTTTTAAATTCAGGAGCAATGCTTTACAGTGCAGTTTGCACACTGTAGTATAGGTACATGACATGAGGTTGTTGCAAACTGTGCAATTCTGAGCTAAGTAACACACATTTTCAAATTCACATTGCATGCATCTTGAAGAAAGGTGTTACAGTGGGTGCAAATATTGAAGGCACATTTGGCGAGGGGCAAAACTCACAAGCACTTCTTTCCCTACGAGTGCACCTTGTGCTTGACGGAACAAAAATAAGTACAAAAATGAACATCAGGAATATGCAAACTGCAAAGATCCACCCGCTTCGGATGTTATCACTCGATTGAATGGGCCGTTATCAGTCGTTATCAGCCCATTAATATGGGGCCGTAGGGGCCTGCTGGTAGGAGGCTGTTATCATCCATAGGACTACTGGACATGCGCACATCAATCGAACATTTTTTTTTCCTAACACTGTACGACAATAATACTGTTTTTCTATCATGGTAAAGG
>JAUMHQ010000078.1:2699123-2713824 GCA_032361165.1 Enteromius paludinosus
TGGAATAGAACGGTTTTAGAGTGGGCTTTATGAAGAATCAGTATAAAGAGCGTTCAAATGAAGATTGCAATTATTAATAATTTGTTTCCCTTTTTAATCAGAGTATCCAGTATATGCATTTTTCATTGTAAGCACACTGAACCCTTATTACTGAACCAAAACTGATCTGTGATTGTAATACTGGAGCCCCACTAGAGGCGAGTGTGTATTCCATAGTGTGCACTGATCTCATATACTGCACTGGTGCACCCTCAATGTGCAGCCAGCTGGAACTTATTACAGGACGATAAAAGCAGAACTCTATGACTAGCTCCATTTCCTGTGTCAGATCCCTGGGCTGCTGCAAGCTCTAATTTCCTATTCATCCCTCCTCTGAGGGGTGCAGGGCCAAAAAGAGCTGCTGGCCAAGCGTGGATTTATGGCAGTTTTCTGGCAATGAGATGCAGGTAGATACCATTTGGTGGAAAGGAGACCTAAGCGATTGTGATCTCAGTTTTTCCCTCTCTCCATCTATCTCTCGCTCCTAATCTGGATTTTGAAAGCAAACAAACATCAGGGGTGCCGATGTGGATTTGGTTTGAAGCGCATCACTTTTGGACGGCTTCTAAATCGGTGTCTAGAGCGGAACATTTACCTGATGCCGAGAAACATCTGCAGCCTGTCCCATCTCATTACAGGATCTTTGGGGTTTTTACTCTCGTGTAGCGTATAAATGACACGCAATTTCTCTTTGCGGGATGCACGCTCAGCAATCACTGGTATGGATCTACATGTCAAGACTTCAAATGAGGCATGTGCTGTGTCCTCATGCATATATTTAGCATTATCTGAACGCCAACCATTTTTCATTGATGTCTTGTGATTGAAAAAGGGTTTGCTGCACCAGTTTAAAAATGGACTGGTTGCATCAGTTGTGTTTAAAGGGTTAGTTCACCCAAAAATGAAAATTGTGTCAATTACTCACCCTAATGTTGTTCCAAACCCATAAGACGTTTATTCATAAGATATTTTTGATGAAATCGAGAGCTTTCTGACCCTGCATAGAAAGCAACGCATCAGTGGCTCAACTATAATTTTATAAAGCTATGACAGCTATGAATTCAACAATTTCTTAATTTCTCTTCCATGTACTAACCCTTTAAGTTATAACGTAACCTAGCTGTGATGTAACATGCTACGCGACAAGCTCGTTTTTAAAAAAATATGTGATATTTATGATATGTACATTATACACTCGTTTAAATTCTGAGAGAGAAAATCATAATGACTTTACTAATTGGTGATTGGCCCTTTATTTATTAGAGAGTACATATTCCGACATATTTTCTCCTATGCATAATAATATGAGTACAAGGTCTTGGTATATCTAATGTCTTTGCTAGTAGCTACTAAATCTCATTTGTGTGCTAGTGTAACCCAACCTAGGAGACTTTTTTTTTTTGCATAATGAAGGTTACCAACTAAACAACTGAACTTGGCTGCATCCAGCACAGTAATCAGGGATTGAAGTGACATCACTGCTGAATATTGAGCACAGGGCTCATAAGGAAATGACTAAAGATTAAGGATTTTAGGATGTCTGAGTGGCTGAAGTGGTCCTAAATCAGTGAGTTAGATTGGCCAGGCATTAGTGATCCAAATGGAGTGTTCTTTCTTTGTGTGCTTTCCCATGAGCGCTTAGGTAAGAGATTTGTGGAAATGACTCAAGATGGCATGCATTTATGTGCACTCTGAGCTCTTTGAGGACCTCCGTGTCAGCAGGTAGATCCACATAGCATAAACGAGGTGATTTTCTCTAAACCACAATCCTCTTTGCTAGGGCAGCTGGGTTTGTGTAGGCTAACCAAAGGTGAAACCACACTTAAGTTGTATGCTGCAGTATAAAATTGTTCACCAATCCCCTGGAGCAAACACCCACTCAGATAGAGCGAGCCTGCACATTATCAATAAATGATTTGTTAATAGGGTCCTGAATGCTTGTTAAAGCTGCTGTAAGCAGTGTTTTGCAAACTTCCACAGCCGCTCAGTCTTCAGCCACAATTTCTTCAAGAAAGCTGAAAGATTGACAGGCCGAGACCCACCTTTAAGATTTATAATTATATTGTTTATGCTGATTTAGATGCTTAGACTGCCTTTAATGTAGCTCAGTAAATGCATGCATGATTGATCAATATGCAAACAACATATAGTTATTTCACTAATTATTTTGCATGACAATGTGCTGCTATTGCACAGTTTTTCAGTTCAGATGGTGTGATGTGAAGCATTAAAGTTAATGTGTTCATTTGTGTGAGAGAAACAATTTACACTCTTTAATAACGCGAAATATTACACAAACATTAATGAGAAGACATCAGATGACAGAAGTAAAGCATCTTTGTTGCATATGTGACCCTGAAAAATGGACCAGTCATAGGGGTACATTTTTTTTTTAATTGAGATTTATGAATCTGAAACCTGAATAAATAAGCTTTCCATTGATGTAGCCTATGAAATAGGACAATATTTGGCTTGGATACCATTACTTGAAAACTATTTGCATATTACTAATAAAAAATAAATTTAAAAAAGGCATTAATAAAATGGTTTTAATATATTTAAGGTAAGAAATTTACAAAATATCTTCATGGAACATGAAACATGGAACACTTAATATCAATGATTTTTGGCATAAAAGAAAAATCTATAATTTTGACACGTACATTATATTTGTCACATTCTTGTCTGTTTTAGTTCTGTTTTAAGTCTGTTTATTCACTGTGTTTTTGCATTCCTGTTTCAGTTTCGTTTTCATTGTATTTCCTGTCTGCCCTTATTTGGTTGTTCCTGTCTTTATGTCATTGTTAGTTGATTGAGCCCCACCTGTTTCCCACACCTGCATTGTGTTTAGTTAATTTACCCCCTGTGTATAAAACCCCTGTCTTTTGAGTTTGATTTTGTTCGTCAACGCTTTTGTTTGGTGTCATGTGTACTTTATGTATGTTTTTTGATTTATTATTAAAAGATATATATTATTGAAGCCTACGTCTCCGGAGTTCTCCATCTCTCCTTCCACCAGACATAACAATATTGTTGACCATTGCTATAAATATACCTGTTACAACCCTGGCTCTAGGGGAGCAACATTAAGGACACAAAACTGAAGTGCCAATTGAAAAGAGTTTATTAAAGAAACATAATCTTTTTAATTGGCATAAAAACGGTTACACAAACTTATACACAATAGATGCAAATCTAGGGCTTCAACTCATACATTATCTCACTAGACAGTCTTTTCTGTCTGTTTCATTGCAGTAAATGTAATGTGTCTTGCTCATGTGCGGTGCACACACAAGTATGTGTGTCTTTTTAAATATGACTCGTGCACTTTCAAAAGCAATTCATGTTGTCATTTATTTCACATGACATGGCATTCCAGGTGTGGAGCCTCTCTCTCTGTGTGTGTCTCCAAACATGTGGTTCTGTCCATATTCTCTGTGATGCCTGAAGAGATTAATGTTGGGGTTTCTCATGCTGCATGACTGTGGCTGCCCATCCGGAGACCTTTGGACGGGTCTTGAGTGAGTTCATACAGAACCGATGAATGTTTGGCAGTGGAGGTGATTTGCTGTGGGTTTAGAGAGCTGTGATTTCACTCTCGTGTGAAACACAACCAGGAACAGTGCAGAATCTGAGCCAGTAACAGAGATCAGAGTGGAAATATGTTGTTATTTATTGCCACATGCCTCAGTAAATTTAGTTATCATTTTGAACCGGACTGTAAAATGTCCTCAGTATTAATAATGTGTTTAGCAGATGTCAGTCAATAATTAAATTCACTGACATGTTTGGTTTTGTTTTCTGCTCATGGTTTGTGGCTGTTGCAGATTATCAAAAAAGTACATGAACCTGACTTGTTCTTCGCCCTCCTGCATATATTTAAATCAATTTGATGAAAGCTGTTCTATTGAACTTTCTTTTCAAAAATGAAAATGAAAAAAAAAAAGAAAAATTATAAAAAAATATAAAATATTAAGCCGTTTTAAACATTAATAATCAATCAATAAGTCAATCAACAAATTCAGCATTTTACAATGATTTCTGGAGGATCATGTGAAAATGCAGACTAGAGTAATGTTCACAATAGTACATTTTCTTACTCAAATACATGCAGCCTTGGTGAGAAGAACAGATTTTCGCCTATTTTCATAGTAGTCTATGTGATTGACATATTGCAGAATTACATCATTGATGTGTTCCCCGCTGGAGGTGATGTTAAAAGTGACCACCCCAATGTGAGTCATATATTTGATTTAACTGTCTATCAGCTGTAAGAAGCTGTCTTTGTGATCGCTTAAAGATGAAGAGACGGGCAATTGTGTGTGGGCTCATTGCATCATTTCATCCATAAGTTTATAACAAATAAGCTCCACAAAAATATGGCACAAAACCTAACTCTTAATGAAACCAGTTCAGCTTTGGAAAACACTGGACATTTGAGAAAGTGGAAAATACAGATTTTTCTCTTGCTTTTGTGTTGACTCCTTGGCTTGCATCCATTTCTAGCTAATTCGCGTAAAAACAGGCAGCTCAATTTCAATCAGGAACCATGTTGATTTTATGACTCTCTTGGCTGAATCAAAATTAAGGCAAAACAGATGCGTTTTATTATAACTTGGATAGGTATTGTTGCATCGGTAATAAGCCTCGAAAATGCCTAGAAGTGTAAATATATGTATAATTTTTTTATATAGATTTATGTCTTTATTGCAAATGAATGGTGTCATTTAAGACTGTCAACTTCGGGTCTTTAATACTTTTGTTCCAGATAAAACAAATAATCAGATTATTAAAAAAATGCACTTACAAAACAGATAGTTCCAGTCCTTGATTCTGATTGGTTGAGCTGTGTTCGGAGCTATTGTAAGTTACTCTACAAACATACACCTTTTTTATACGTCTCTGGCAACCACTTTGTAAAAACCACAACTGTTTCTAAGGAACTACATTGTCTGGCGGAAAAATAATGTTTTTATTAATATCAATGCGGTTTATTTTGTGAAACCCTGCTACATATAAGTGACCTTGCACCACAAAACTTAAGTCTCTGGGGTATATAGTATATAGCCAAAAAATACATTGTATGGGTCAAAATAATAAATATATCAAAAGTAAATTTTTGATTAATTAAATGCATTGCTAAGAACTTAATTTAGACAACTTTAAATGCAATCTTCTCAATATTTCGATTTTTGTGCACGCTCATTCAGATTTTCAAATAGTTGGATCTTGGCCAAATATTTTCTAACAAACCATATATCAATAGAAAGCGTATGTATTTAGCTATCAGATGATGTATAAATCTCACTTTCGAGAAACTGGTTTTGTGGTCCAGGGTCACATATGGAATAAGTGTTTTATAAAAGTAATAAGCCCAGTGAAGCTGAAGTTTATAGTGAATTCATAACAGCTAAGCTTTTTTTTTTTAACAACGCCCCTTAGGTGTTATAAATTCACTGTAAACCATGGCTTCTAGGGGCTCATTGCTTTAGAGTTATTATTTAGTTATTATAGTGTAACTACTTTTAAAGAACTGTTTGAGTTCAACCTCTAATTGGTGCAGTGCATGTTTTGGGTCAGGATGTTCATGTGAAAATGGATCAGGCTTATTTGCATTGGGTTTTCATGCTGTGTACGCTTTTGAACTTCACTTCTCCGTTCAGTTTGAATTCAGCTTTGACAATTATTGACAGCACGTCTACCTTTCTGCCTACACTGAACCTGCTGTCTGAAGCTCAAATGCATGCATATGGGACTGTAAGCGTACTGTGTGCCCTTATCAATAGCCGTCTGTCTGTCCCTCTTCATCCGCACGGTTGGCAGCAGTTTGGATCCAAAGACACGAGTGGGTTCTGTGGGGGCAGATAGAGAGGTGGTCCCTGCAGAGACCTCTGGGTTTGTTGATGTAGGATAATTGTCAAGGCAAAGTGGTGGGTTAGGGAAGTCAAACTATACAGCTTCTTTGTGAGGTTTACGGATATGTTGTGTACACTCAGAGGAACGTGGAGATGTAATGAATGACCAGTGAAACCTCAATATGAATGAAGCCACTCACAAAAACGCACACCACATTAGCCAAAAGCAACAGCAGGTAATATGTCAGTGCAAAAACTGACTTTGTCCTCACATCGCTCTCCAGGTTTGTACATGTTTATAGTTTACAGGATCTTGATGAAGGAAATACATCTGCAGAGACCAAAAATTTGAGGGCTTTTATATGATTACAGTCTATAAACTAGCAATGAGAGCAAGTCTTTGCTTCAGTTTCTTGAAGCATACATAAACATTAAGTTTCTTCTGCAAATACACTCACCTGAGACAAGTTAGCTGAACAGTGCTTGTTTTCAGGAGTGTGAGGGAAATCTGGTCAATTCGATTTTTATCTAGAACCAGTCATTTATCATTCTATTGAATTATAATGCATTGACATTAGCACCAGCCTGAACTAGTTTGCACTCAGTGTTAAATATTTTAGATAGTATTCATGCTTTTAATTAGCATTAATATATATATACAGTATATGTATTATTTTTATGTTTAGAAATGTAGATGTATTTAAATAAAAAAGTGTTAGTAAGTTTTTTATCTAACACTAATTAATTTAGTTAATTTCAGCTTTATTTCTGTTAACAAAAAAATATTTATATTGGTTGAACATTTAGTTAATTATAACACTGGTATGATCAGTATAGTTGAGTATCTGGAAATGTTTAAATCCTTTCATTCGAAACATTTCCCGCCATCACATCTAAAATTCCCCGAAGGCAAACATAATGAGGGTTAAACAGGCCACTACCTTTTTATGTAATCTTTCTCTTTCATTAAAAGCTGACTTCATCAAAAAATGGAAATTCTATTATTAATTTCTCCCCCTCATTTTCTTGCTAACCTGTGTGACTTTCTTTCATCTGTAAAACACAAAAATGTTCTTTTCTCCATATGATAACTATAAATCAGAGATGAGTCTTAAAATACCAGCACAACTGTGAAAGAGGCTTTTGTCTGACCCATATGTTGGTGTTGGCATGCTCAGAGAGCGGGTATATAAGCAGCATACCATTAGTCAGATGATGTCACATAATTGTTGACTGAAATTCAGGAAGCGAACCAGCCCATGTTCTACAGCAGGGCTTCTCAATCCTGGTCCTGGAGGTCCGCTGTCCTGTAAATTTTAATTTTAGAAACCCTGTTCTAAAGCAATGATGTCAGAGATGTGTCCAAAATGTAATTCTGTTTGGTGTTAGCCAATGTATAAGATCATTCTGTACTCATATTTTTGATTGCAACACAATATCAGGCCAATATTAGCTCAAAATGAAGGTTATTTATTTAAAGGTTCGATAAAAAATATGGAGGTTTCCACTAAAAAAGAATGGTTATTTTAAGAAGTGTTCTCTGAAGTTCTTTGGGAAACACAGTTGTTTCTATGGCATTACTGTGAAACCCTCCTTTTGGAGTATTTATTTTCAAGAGTGTAGACATAAAGAAGCAGTCTATCTTCTGTTCCCGCTATGTAGCTCATGACTTTTGCCCCTTGTCCTCCATGTTTGTCCCATTGGGACGGCCCATATAGACGATGGTTAATTGATTCAGTCAGGGCTTCTGCTAGCAGTATTAATGACTTCAATGTTTTCATAACCAGCCTGATAATGGCTGCCGCTCTCTCTGGTTCCTGCTAATGAAATAAGGAATTGACTAGCGAACAGGAAACCAGGGGCTCTGGACGCAGGCCTAACTTTTGCTCATTTGCTTTGTCCTCTAAAGAGGGCAAATGCGGCTTGAGACTTGGCCGGTGGCTGTGAGTAAACGTTACCAATTAGGACCTAATAACCATCCAGACTCTTTCGAAACTAATTCGGCACTAAGGAATATGCGCCATTTCTTCAGACTTGGATCCAGTTCCCATCATGATGAATGGTGACTGTCCAATCAACACTTCT
The DNA here is from genome assembly GCA_032361165.1 of Enteromius paludinosus. Classification (NCBI taxonomy): domain Eukaryota; kingdom Metazoa; phylum Chordata; class Actinopteri; order Cypriniformes; family Cyprinidae; genus Enteromius; species Enteromius paludinosus. The sequence continues at coordinate 2,707,103 of JAUMHQ010000078.1, forward strand.
CTGAAGCTCTCATCTGAAGTGTGTTTAAAGCAGAGCGCTGGACCAGAAGGCTTCAGTCCATCTGGCTGTCTTAAGAGGCCTCTTTCACCCTCTCTCAGATGCACTCTGTCTGTTTTTGGTTGGAGATTGAATGGCTGCATCCATTAGAGCGCTTTAGCTTTCATAGTTCAGTTTGTCTCAGTCTCCGTGCTATTATACTGAGAAGATAGGGTTTATTTTTATAAATGCATGTAGTAGGTAATAATGTAAGTACTGCAAAATGTTATAGATGTTGCACGGATGTGTCTTAAAAGAATGCATAGCATGTTCACTAACTAAAATCTGGTTCTTTTGGAAAACCTAATGGCGCTTGCTAAGTGCTCACCTCTTCCGAAACTATTTCTTAATATGATAACAACCTCAGTGACCCCAGTAATTTTTTTTTCTTGAGGCAAAGCAAAATATTTTATTCATGCAAATGGTAAAAACGTGGAAAGAGGTTTTCCACAAGTGTACATGCTTTGTATCACTATATTTGTCACTTAAATTGCTTCATAAATATTTATTCAGAATAAATATATAGTCCATTCCACTGTTATATAAACCCAATCCCTCCATAATTCATATCAAATCTATAAACCACTCAGTGCGATTGGATTTCATGATTTTCTTTGACTTTAAACACCTCTATTTACTGATTATCGCATTTTGGTTGGAATATGAGAATCAAATTTAGATAAGCACAAGTATTGCTTAATGTTTCTCTGTAAGGCACTGGTTTTCACCAAGCTAAAAGTGAGACAGGCAGCTTTTCGAACATCAGTCAAAGTTGTTTGTCCTTCAAAGAGGATTTGAGTCCAATTTTTTTTTTACAGTTAAACTGAGTATAAGTCTGCTATTTTTGGTTATTTTTGGTTAAGTCTTGAAGTGGCACGGCTTAGGATTTGGTATTTGGGTCTCCACCCTGAAAGAAGAAATATCTGCAGTGGCTTTGCATGAATTACACAAATGCAGGTTTCTGCTGCCGCAGTTGGAAAAGCTAAAGTTCCAGTGCTGCGATTCTCCTCCAACCTTGTTTCTTAATATATACATAAAACAAAGCTTGACATAGCTTAAAAGATAACTAGCTATGATAAACATTTTGTTTCTATACTAGCAGAACTTCCAGAGCATGAGTGATCATTTCCTGTCGGGTCGGTGGGGTCCGCAGACACATTCCAGATCACTCCTGTCTGCTTTCTACAAATATTTACAAAAATATTTCTGTGCATACTAATATATCATGTACAGCTCCTATAGACATCCTGAGTGAAGTACGGTGCATATTTATAGATCATATACTCTCCTGTTCAAAAGTCTGCCTGTTTTTTTTGTTGTTTGTTTGTTTTTTTGAAAGAATTCCAGTAAAAACACTAGTATTACAAAATGATAATTACAAAGTTGTGCATTTGTCTTCTTGTGATGTGCATCATTACATCAGTCTTCAGTATCACATGATTCTTCAGAAATCATTCAAATGTGCTGATTTGCTGCTCAAGAAATTTCTTATTATTATAAATGTTTTTTTCTATTTATTTACTTTTTTTGGCGTAAATTATAAAATACCATATCAGTATTCTTGCTGAAAAAAATCGAAATCTTACAAAAAGTGACACTAGTCTTTGAAGTTTATGAATGCAATGACCAGTAAAGTGGTATAAGGGTCTATGAGTAGTTTAGTAGTAAGCGTCCCATTCATTCAGTTTTTATATTTGGAACTTGCATTTATAATGCTGTATTTCAAAATGAGTTTTTTCTAATGCATGGAGCCACTTCAGAAGCATATAACCACTTCCAGTTTTATTTCTAGTTATATTCTAAAGGTTTTTACAGATTACAGGTTTGTTCATATCATTCACTTGTTTTTTTAAACAACTCCGTATTCTTAAAACATGGTAAAAACTAATTTTTACATTTTTTTTACATTTATTTAGTGTTAAAAGAGATATTCTGTACAAAACCCCCACTGTTAAAACCTTTAATATATCAATAAAATAACAAGAATTATGATTCTGACAATATCACATCTTCAGATTTATGTTCAGGACAAGTATGCAAATGAATGCATATCACATTTTATGTATATCCTTTACGAAATCAGTCTAGTGGTGCCTAATGTCTTGAGTCATCTCATTTGTCTTCACAGTTCATTGGTTTGAGGGTTGATGTAAACACAGTTTGAGAGAAGACTGTCACTGAGGGTCTGTAGAACATTGTTTCTGTCATCTTTAATGTCTCATCAGCTTTTAAACTGACTGCCAAATATATGTGATTAGCACAGGACTGGAACCAAAATGAGACAGACAAGCTTTCTGGGAATAGTCTGCACCATACGTGGGGTTGCATTTTCTTTTTATGGTTACTGACCAAACCTTGTATGTGCCTTATGGTTCAGTGCTGTCCTGTTAGCTTTAGATAGCTCTATAAGAGCGGCATTAACTGCAGAGGTCAGTGCGTGCAATATATGGGGCTGAGGGGATGCTGTCTGAGGACGGGAGGGATACACAAAGCAGCTTGTGTAAGATGAGAGTCGGCCTCTAGATTTACACTGACAGCAGGAATGTGTGGTTTTAATCAGAACAGACCTTCAGTCTCTCTCCTTCAGTGACTGTGCTCGTGTGCGGGGCTTTGATTAGCTGGACCGCTGCCCTGTGCCCAGCCAAGAGGGTCCTGCCAGACCCAACGGGGAGGTACAAGGTGCAGTAAGGACACCGTAAGCCCAGAGCAGATGGGTTGCAGTGTGTTTCCGTCCCACTGCGGCCCCTGCCAACTCTGAGTCTATAATGATGTGTCAGAGACCCATGATGCACTGTCAGAAATATTCAATGCAACAGCTGCATTGAAAAGTGTTACAGTTATATGATGTCGCCCAAGGAAACAACAAATGAAATCTAAATTTACCGTTTTTTTTCTTAATAGGCATATTTGTGCACATTTCATCTGTGTGTTATTCTATAGGAAAGAAATAGTTTTCTTCTCCACCAAGCTATTTTCTGTGAATGTGTCAGACGTCTGATTCATTAGCTGCTATAGGTAGATAATTGGAGGACTAACAATGTGCAGTAAACAATAAAACTATTTGCACTGCACACCAATGTATTTATGACCATTACTATGAATGTAAGTAATATGATAAACAAATGCAACAGTTATACAAGTAGCATCAAACTAAAATTACTGGAAGAGAATGATACAGAAAGACTTTAGCAATGGAGAAACATCAGTTTTGGCTCCATAAAAATGATACAGTTACAGCTAATTAGTATCAGTACTAACCAGTCCAACCTTTGTCTCTTGGTCACCAAGTCCACTCGTCTTTCAACAACCCAGTATATGTCACCACAAGTGTTTTATGGCTGAGGTACAACTATTTGAAAATCTGAGGGTGCAAAAATATCAAAATATTGAGAAATCAGCTTTGATCTTAGCAATGCATATTAATAATCAATTACGTTTTAATATATATATATACAAAATATCTTAGTGGAACATGAACTTTACTTAATATCCTAATGATTTTTGGCATAAAAGAAAAACATATCATTTTGACCCATACTATTGGTACAAATATACCCTATGCGTCTTAAGACTTGTTTTGTGTTCCAGGGTCAAATAAATAATTTATTCCAGCTAAATTGTATTTAATAAATTAACAAACATATTTAGTTAACTACAAGATCTCATGGTGTTGCCAGATTTTATACACATGAATCTGTGTTTTAGAAAATGTAATACATTGTCATTAGCTGCAGTTCTAATTCTGGCTGTCTGCATGAATAATGAGTTTACACCCAAGGTTTAAGGTTAATTGTTATGTGAACTGATTTAAAGTTCACACCTCTCCATAAATACTGCAGTTGGAGACCAATGCACCACTATAGTGTCTAACAATTGCTGTCTAGATGCTAAAAGGGTCAAGTATCTGTCAAGGCATCAGGGATGCAAATTAGAATCCATCTAGCCATTATGACGAGCTCCATAATATAAAATTCCAAATGTGAATTGTGATAGAAAAAAATTGGAATCACTTAATTCTTCCTTGTGACGGAACTATTTTGTGTAATGTAGCTTTTAAGTCAGTGTCTTAATCAAAAACAATACACAGATGGGATGCAACAGAATGAAAGATTAAGTATATTCATTTCTGAGTGTCCACTAAGTCATTGTAAGTGTGCGTTTCTTCCCTTGCGTGATGAAAGGATGATGTCATTCCCCATATCTCAATTAATCTAATTAAAATTGTTCCTGCATCTTCACACTGGCCCTGTGAGCATGTGCCAAAACATAATTATGATCTTCATCTTACGGAATGCTGAAGCACATGGTGTGATGATGCACCAAAGCCAGATAATTGGCAGCTTTATGCTAATGACGACTTGGAAGACAGAAAATAATAAAGAGCAGATCAAATCCAGACTGACAAAGAGTGAGAACAAAGATGTTGTTTGCATTATAACTGTATTCTGTATGAAGTTACTATGCAAAGATAATGTGTGCATCCTTAGCTTTCAATTAGTCATTAATTGGTGCAGTGGTTTAGGTTCACGGCTGGTATCCAGAAGGTTGGTGGTTTGATCCCTGCGGGAAGTGAGCTATGAACCAATCAGAACTTGAGCAAGGCACTTAACCCCAGAATGCTCCAGGGGGATTGTGCCTCTAATAAGTTCATGGCTCTGCTCTGCGCTGACGTTACTTGAATGTCTTGGAAACAAATTCCATGGTTGTGTGGCGATAAATGAATGATTGTTGTATCTAATTACTTACCCATAAATAAAGATAGACTCTTTAGTCCGCTTAAGACTGCTTAGGGAAACCAAGGGTGTATGTTTGCCCAGAGGAAAGTTTAGTTGCTCCGAGGTTGCTCATTCATTTCTTAGAAGACTTAATTAAGTTCTCAGTTGTTTCATCAATCAAGACATTTTCCTAAAAATAATAAAAAAAAGGAATAAGATGTTTTTTACTGCTTTATGTATGATAGTTCAACCAAAAAAAAAAAATGCTGTCATAATTTACTCACTTTTGATTCTAAGCGTGTATGAAAACAAAAGAAGATTTCATTGGGGTCCAATGTTGTTTGGTTCCAAATGTTCTATGTTCGATTTTTTGCAGAAGAAAGTATGTCATAAAGATTTGGCACCACATGAGGGTAAATGACAGTAAATGATGACAGAATTTAACTATCCCATTAAGATAAAACATTTAAATTAACATTTGATGAGAAATATGCGTATTTATTAAAATTTGTAGTGAAGGAGTCTTAATTACAGTCTGAAACTCTTTCAGTTCATTTTAGCAACGGTCTGTTTTTAAGGAGAAGTATCTGAAAATCTGACAAAAGTAGCAAAAATGTCTCAGTTTTATCTATTATGCCCATATTATGGATTTTTGTAACACAGCTCTAAGTGAATGAAAACATTCTACAAAGTTTCAAACCTGAAAGTGCACGGTGTATAAAGTTAATGTCTCTCAAAAGAAAGAGCCCAAGTCGTTTCATGTTGACGCACCATTAGCATATTGTCTGACTACTTGTCAGTGTTTTCGCATTGGTCTGAATGAAAATGCAAATTCACAATTGACCACTGGGGGTTGCTTTTGGAGTTTTAAAACTCACAAACACTGCTTTAAATGAAACTGACCAATCACTGGAAGGGTTTGGAAAATGTAATCAATGAACAAATCGTTTGGGAGTCGTTGAGCAAATAGGATAAAAACAAATGGATGTTATAAGAAATGCATGCATGTTTTTTGACATTGCATGCTTGTAAACCTGTTGTTTGGGACTCCCAAAACCAAAATATGAACCTTTCATAATCCATAATTGGGGCACTTTATATAATGATTCTAAGAGCTGTTCATTAAATCTGTAGGAAACCAGAAATGGTTCTTTATGGCATTGCTGTTAAAGCCCTCTTTTAAAACCTTTATTTTGAAGAGTGCATGTGACACAATACTTTTTTTTTTTTTTGTCTCTCCTTAGGATCCCTCCTTCTCACTGCTGCTCCATGATAAACTGCAGGTGCCCAACAGCACAGGTAAGGCATGGAACGAGCGTGACGGTCGCTGTGACGTATGTGCCACCCACCTGAGTCAGCTGAAGCAGGAGGCCGTCCACATGGTGCTGAATCTGGAGCAGTGTGATGTATCTCCTGGCTCTCCTCCATCCCTGGCCTCCCTGGTGGGATCCCGCAGCATCCTCCAGGGTCCCACGCCACCTCGAGACTGGCCGTTTCTCCCTACAGGCTACCATTCCTCTGCCTCCTCCACCTCTGCTACAGTTTCCGCCACAACGTCCAGTTTTACCCCAACAACCACCAGTACGAACCACGGCGGAAGCTCCCACCACCCAGCCTACCCCAAACACGGATCCAAACCCAACAGTCTGGGGGTGAGCAATGGTGTGGAGAAGAAAAACAACTCACCCGGCCATGCAGGAAAGTCCACAGGACCACAGCAGCCACATCTACCCAGCAGCCCCAGCAACTCTAATGGAACTGTGCTGAGTTCTGTCCCACTCCAAGCTCACCAGTACCTGGACGGCACCTGGACATCTGGACATGTGTCAAGAGCTAATGGTGTCACACTCTATCCTTATCAGGTAGTCATTGTGTGAAGCCTTATTTATCCATTTATCTATCTATCTATCTATCTATCTATCTATCTATCTATCTATCTATCTATCTATCTATCTATCATCTATCATCTAT
>JAUMHQ010000078.1:2729782-2743804 GCA_032361165.1 Enteromius paludinosus
TTTTTGTAACATGAGAAATATGACTTTCAAAAGACAAGTTGCTGTCTAATATAACACCCAGACTTTTGACTGTAGTGTCAGTTATTTGTTCTGTAGTGATGTTAATTTTTAACGCCATATCTGCCACATCATAATGAATATTTAATTGCATTGACAAGAATGTATTTACTAAACAAGGCATTTAGTGCATGAATAAGTTTGAATAGAAAAGGTGTTCATAAAGTGTTAATTAAGACAGTTATTAAGACTAAAAAAAGTGCAAACTTTTTTTTTAAATGTATCTAAAAGATGTCTTGTTGTGATTATAGTGTTATTCAAAGGTTGCAAAAATGCAGAGTTCTACTAACTCTATCACCCAAAATACAGCGTTATTCGAATGCGTTTTTTTAAAGAACGTCAAAATGTCCATCTGATTATACTGTTATTTAAAGGTTACAAAAACATTTCTTACATTTTCTTACATTCTACTAACTTAATCACCTAAAATTGTGTTATTTAAATGTTATTTGAAAGTTTTTTTTTAATAGCTATTCTAACACAATTTTGAATGTTCTATTTTCTTATCGTGATTAGAATGTCATTTAAAGGATACAAAAATGTTACGAAGCATGTAAACAGCATGTAGACGTTTCGTTAAGAAAGTAAATCAAATATTAATAAAGTTTTAAGAATGTTCTGCAATCTTTACTTTCAGAATATGTTGTCCTAACATTTAAAATACATTACTGTAAGGTTGTGGGAATGTTCCCTGTTAGCTGGAAGTCATTAATCATATTGTGTGCATTTTTCTTTTTCTTTTTCTTTGAGGTGCCCATCTTCAGCTTCCATTGCAGCTTGTATTTAAACATCTCTTCTTAACATATGTTCCTGCTCTCATTCTCATATCTGTGCAGTCTAAACATGAAGAGAGTTTCCCATGAGGCTTTGCAGTTCGATTTTTCCTGCATTATACATCCCCTTCCAGAACACTGGACATGAGTTTTAGCGTGATTTAGTTTGTGGCCACCGATTTTCTGGAACAGTATGGAAAGAGTAAGTGCAGAGGTGCCAGAGCTTTACTGTTGCCTCTGGTATTGAAAAGAAATCCACTGAGAAGTGTGAGGTACGTTACAGATGGAGAGAGTGAGAAAGAGCGAGCGAGAGAGAGAACGAGATTGTTGCGAGGATTGAATAGTACACATTATCAGCTGAGCGCAGGGGCTGAGAGGCAGCAGTGTGATGTTGTTCCTGTCTGTGTCTTCCCTGCTTCCTGTTTGGATGTCCTCACCCGGTCTCGCTTCATCTTGAGCTTGGAAGTCCTTTCCTGGACCATGCAATCAGAAGAATAAGCCAAACAGAGACATGGCAGAGAGAAACTGAGAACGATATGGTCAAAGTGTGAGAGAAAGGAAGAGAAGAGCAATGAAAAAGAGAGAGAGGGAGAGATGAGATTGGCGAGCCGGAGCGTAGGCAGTCAGGAGTGCTCAGGTGTGGAGATTAAGCTATCCTCTCACTGCCGAGGAACCGCTTTGGTCGATCTGCTGCAGATACATTAGAGGAGTGGCGCTCAACATTATCTACCATCCACAAATAGCACAACACGGACAACTAATGGATTCCTGATGAGCTGTCAGACTCCACATTCAATCTGGAGGACACCTGTTTAGGAGCGGACAGGAAGACAGGACTGGGCTCCTCGGGGCCCCTAAATGATGGACAGGTGAGAGACGAGTAATCTTTTTCTCAAGCCTCAGTGGACTGAAATATCTTGCTGCTGGTGTTTAATCATTCTCAATCATTTTATTCGAAATAGTCACATTTGTTTGAGTTCAGTAGTTTCATTGGGACTTACTTCACTTGAGTATATGTTTCGTTCGTGTGGCAGATACAGGTTAAAAACCCCATTATAATATTAATATTTACCTTAGTGAGTGTAATGTTTAAAACCAACCACCTAGCAACTGCACAGCAACACTAACTAACAGGAAGTTATGTTGTTAATATAATAGCTATTGTTGTACTGTAGTTATTCATTAGTGTGAACTGGCCTTTATTTCAAATACATTTTGCTTAGCGACCACATACCAATGCCTTGGTAACCACCTGTAACATTCTAACAATGCCATAGCGACATGCTGACAACAAGGCGACCTTAGCAACTATATGGAAATGCCCTGGCAACCTCCAAGAACATCCTAGCAGCTCCATACCAATATGCTGACATCCACAAGACCTCAGCAGGTGTATGGTAATTCCCTAGCAACCCCCCAGAACACCCTAGCAACTCCATAGTAACATGCTGGCATCCACAGGATCTTGACCACTGTATGGTAATTCCCTAGCATCTGCCCAGAACACCCTAACAACTCAATAGCAACAGGATGACAACCAGAAGTCCTTTGGAAATGCCCTGGCAACCACCCAGAACACCCTAGCAACTCTGTAGCAACACGCTGACATCCACATAACCTTAGCAACTGTGCGGTAATTACCTAGCAACCTTCTGCAACACCTAGCAACACCCTAGCAATGCCATAAAAACACGGTGACAGGCAGAAGACCTTGGAAACTGTATGATCATGCCCTGGCAACTCCATAGGAACATGCTGACAGGCAGAAGACCTTAGCAACGGAATGGTAATTCTCTAACATTGACCCAGAACACCCTAACAACTCCATAGCAACAGGCTGGCAACCAGAAGTCCATTGACAACGCCCTGGCAACCACGCAAAACAGATTACAAACTCCATAGCAACATGCTGACAAACAGAAGACCTTAGCAACTTCATGGTCATGCCATGGCACCCACCCAGAAGTCTCTAGCATCACAACAGTATGTTTATTGCTCTTATATTTGCGACTGCGCTTTAATTTAATGGCTAAATTGTTTTAGATTGTGTTAATATATTGCATTATGTGCTAGCATGGTTAGGATGACTTAAGGATTATGTAAGTTTCTGGAGATGATGATTAGAAGGAGAGATGTTGTCTGTTTTCTAAATCAGAGTGTTCCTCTAAGAAGCTATTTAGGGAAACCTCATTAACGCCTCTGCAGAATAACACATTCACATCTCGCCTGAGTTTGGTTCAAGCCAATTCAAGCAAAGTGTCCTCCTAATTTTCATACAATTTCTCTGTTGATGTGTTTTGGCTTTTAACAAGAATAATCTCCATCTATTCTCCTCAGGTCTGACAGGTAACAACCAACAGTATGCTACAGTATGTTTATTTGTGTAGGGCAAGAGGGCTCAAATCAAAAGCACATGGTGGAAACAACAGTTCGTGTCTAACTTTACAAGACTTTCCTTGCCAAATCGTTAAGATTTCGGTCAAAGTGTTTGTTAACGGTGTGGGTGAGAAAGAAAACTGTTTTCCCGACGTTAATGAGTGTCACAATAATTACACATTGTCTTGGAGCACAGCCATGTACTTTGTCACAACCCTTAGGGGGTTACGCAAAGGTTTTACACACAAACACACACGTCATATCCCTAACAGTGAATCCAGGTGATAATTTGTCTCATTTCTGAGGAGGTTTGCTCATACCATTGGCGTCTGTAGCGCTCAGTCTGATGATTTCATAGCTTGCACAGTACTATATCTCTAGACCTGATTTATACACAAACGCTGAGTGTTATTATTACTTCCAGCTATATTTTCACCTGCTCTTATCTTCCAGGGTGTTTATTATTGTTGCCTCAATTTTTTTCCCTTACAGTAACCACTTCTCTCCACTCGTCTCAACAGAAATGTGATCAGTTTGCAAAATATTTATCAAATAACAGGTCTGAACCACAGCACTGGAGCTTTTCTGCAATAGCCAGAGGCTGAAGGTGTATTTCTATATGATGTGAAGTGATTTTAGTGCCAGGAGACCTGGGCTCCCATAGATGTCTGTATTGTGAGCTATTTTTCTCTCCTGTCTGTATCTTTGACCTTGAATAGATTTGCACAAGTTGGCAAAGTTGGAGAGCGAAATGAATGATTGTGCCTGAAGGTATTACTACTGCAAAGTGAAATAACGTACACTTTCCTTCTGCTAATCTGAGATCCATCTTGTGGATCCCTTGAGAGGGAGTTTGTGATGATGTCTGTGTTGAAGTTTAGAGCGTAGATCTGCCCAGTCATGTTTTGTGAAGTATCTCTTATCTGTCTAGCTTCGTTTAGTTCATTAAAGCACCTCTGCCAGACGCACTACCAAGACCTTTAATATGTGCACCCAAACAGAAAGAGCAGCCTAATTGTCTTTCCTGCTGAAAAGACCTGCTTAGACCAGCATGAATTTCAAGGCTGGTTAGTGTCATCTGGAAGGTGGGCTACTGTAGCCTGCTGTTATCGACCAGCATGATCTTTTCGGTATGGCTGGTTCACTTTTCTTTCTTTTTTTAAATTCATTCTTTCTTTCTGTTTTACTAATGACTTATTTCTATTCAGACACTGATTATGAATTCGGACTAAAATAGTCTATAAAAATAGGTTTTAATACTAAAAATCCTAACTTTGCTAAAAAAAAATACAAAAAATGAAAAAGTTGGAAGGAAGCTGAAAATAATTCTACTAGGCTTTTTGTTTGTTTGTTTGCTTTTTAATACCATTCCAGCTTCAATGGCAAGAACCAGTTAGTCCATGCATTTGGCCAAAATACAAAAATGTAAAAATCTGGAATCTGAGTGTGCCAAAAAAAAAAGAAAATCACCTTTAAAATTGTCCAAATCAAATTCTTAGGAATGCATATCATGAATCAATAATTATGTCCATGGAACATAATTTTTTTTTATATATCCTAATGATTTTTGGCATAAAAAGATTAATTGTTGGCTATGGCTACAAATATACCCATGCTACTTATGACTGGTTTTGTGGTCCAGGGTCAGATTTATTTCATGCTCCTGAAGCAATACATCTATAATATAAAACAAAGATCTTGTAAAGTTAAAATATAGTATTTTTACTATGATGTTTATGTTTAAGATAAGCATTGATTGGCACTTTTATCTGTGTCCTATATGGCCATAATTATGGGTATCAATTAAATTGTTTTCCACACTTAGGACCCATTATAAACACATTTTTAGCCTAAGGAGACTGCTACCATTTGGACTTGAAGTGAACACTTTTGTCTCTTTTTATTATTCTTAAAAAAACAAGCAATCAATTTCTTGAGATATCACACCCTAATCATGACTTCTCGGAAAAGACATTCTTCAATAAACTATGATTAAACAGTTCAGTTAAACAGTGATTTCACAGTCTTTTTCTGGGTCCCCAGCAACAAATAAACAAACCCCTTTCATAAGTACACCAAAATCCCTGCCTCTTCGTTTTTGAGCACTTGAGGTGTTTCCTTCATCATTTGATCTCTGATCCAGTGGGAGTCTAAACGAGTCTGTGATAAGATATGTTAGGTCAGGTGAACTGACTGATTGTACTGCTGGACTGATTGATCAATACTTGTCTACGAGCCAATTGAAACAGTCTATAACAGGCTACGAGACTACATTAGGAATCAGTCAACCCTCACTTCTCCTGCTCCCAAGTCAAAGCCATTCTCAATATCTCCTCAAGCACTAAATACACAAGGACTCACCTGATGTCAACACAATCATCCTGTACTCAATTACTTTAGTTACCACTGTGTATGTGATTTACTGATACTGACAACTTAAAAGCAGTTTAGATTTCATCTGTCTACCAGGAGTGGGGTTCGAACCCACAAGGATATACATCCATTGGATCTTAAGTCCAACGCCTTAACCACTCGGCCATCCTGGTTCAGTTGTTTGTTTGTTCTGTCTGAGTTTAGATATTCTGGAGCACTAGGACTGATACTGTTCACACAAATATACTTCTGTACTCTTCTTTCTCTCTGTTGTTCTCTCCTGAAAAAGTTCAGATCCTGCCTGTTCTCTGTGAGAATTCAGCTGTAAAGGAATGCTGGAAATGCTATTGTTGTGGCATTGAAGACATTACAGATGTCTCTTTTCTCTGCTGATTGGCTGTGACATGCATGTAATGAATGCTTGAAAGAGCAGTTAACAACAAATCTTCATCAGTCTGTTATGAGATGGACACAAGAAATTCACAGGAAAATATAAACAGCTTCACTTGTTTGCTCATGAAATCAGTTTTGGTCTGCATTGTTACATTTGAACTTTACAAGCTGCATTTTACGCAATACAGAACACTTTCCCTAAACAAACGAAAACTCTAAATAAATGTAAACAGCCAAGGGACTGCAGCGTTTATGCACACATGCACATCTGTTCTAGTTTTAACACCGCTTATGTTTGTTTATCCTCAGGGCTGCCCAGAAATTGAATCTGTCTTCTAAGAAGAAGAAGCAGCACCCTGCGCCCCCTGTGGCATGTGATCCGCCTCTCTTTCCCACCAACTTCAGCGGCATCCTGCAGGTGTCTCCGCCCCCTGCTCCGCCCTGCCTCTTACGGGCGGTTAACAAAGTCAAAGATACTCCTGGCATGGGCAAGGTACGATCTTTAATATGTTGCAAAATGTCTTTATTTAACTCTTTTTTGATTAGTCTTTATTCTCATTGAGTCGTATGTTTGTTGTATGAGCATAAATAAATGCGTTAGCAAGCTAAACAGTATAATTTCAGCATCTAATCAGCACAGAGCAGGCTACTTTTATTAATTATTATTATGATGATTATTTTAGCTTGTTCATCAGACTAACTGAAATGAGCCTGCCTCTTTTGGTAAACTTGTTGTATGAAACAAGGTCCAGCTCACCCTGTGGTTTACCACATGGTTTTACTTTGATGTCTAGCTTAAAACCTATTACCAGGAGTGGGGCTTGAACCCACGAGGACATTTGTCCATTGGATCTTAAGTCCAACGCCTTAACCACTCGGCCATCCTGGTCTAGTTTTGGGCCTTATACTCTCAAATATGTAGGAAAAGCTCACCTGCTCACCAATTTCTGATGAGATGGGCAGGACTGAGGTGTTCAGGCTGGATTGATTAAGCATGTGATGGCATCTGGTTTCTTTTGTATCTTGCCCAAAGGCGAGTTCATTAACTGGACAGCAGAAGCAAATGAGCAACAAAAGGGAGGCAAAACAGATGCATTTTATTATGCTTAAGAAATATCCCTCAAAAGGTGCTTACAGGAGGTGAGAGAATGATGATGGTATTTTGGGATGTTTTGTTTCTTTAATATTAAGTGTAAAGTGGGCCATGATAATAAATTGTGAAATCAACATAATGTGGCTCCAGTTTTAGTTTTGTGGTGCAGGCATCATAAAACACAGCTAGCTGAGAAATGTATGCATGAGATTTGTGCTTTGGCAGCATGAGAGAACATATGGGGCGGATGCAAGAGAACGTTGCCTGCAGAATACATGTAGATATCACAGGTGAAAGTGTTCTGCTGCAGGTGAGGAGTTTAAAATGCATAAATGCAGAGGAACGTACTGTAGACCTTTGATCTGACATTCTACATTATTTGGTTGTTATTCTCATCTGACCTGGCTGGTTCATAAGGCTATTGTTGATAATAAGTGGCAATCATTTAGAAGATATACAACAACTTGATAACTACAACTCAATATCGTCAAGGACATCATTGGATCTTAAATCAAATACCTCAATTCCATTTTCACCACAACAACACAAACTGTATTCTGTAACTTGTCTTGCACAAAAGGCAAGACAAAAAGGTAATCCACAAACAGGTAAAAGTGGGGGTGGGCAGCAAACGTGCATAAAACACCAGAATACAGTCCATTTTTATCTCTTTGGGATTGAGACTGTAGGATCTTATCTATGCACCAACAGCTTGTAACATCCCAAAGAGAAAGAAAAAACTTGAAATGCTAATTTGTTTATAACACAATCACTCTTTTTAAAATTAACATTGATTTACCAGGAGTGGGGTTTGAACCCACGAGGACATTTGTCCATTGGATCTTAAGTCCAACGCCTTAACCACTCGGCCATCCTGGTTACTTTTTTAGAGTCTAGCCTGTTTCCAGAGTGGCTGGTCGTACTCATCCATACACATCGGATCAGAAAACCATTCAGTTGAATCTCTAGTAAACCAGCATCATTATATACTGCAAAAGCAATTTCAGTACCCTCAACCAAACATAATGGAAAGTCTTCAGCCCCCTGTCACTTTGTCTGTCTCTCTGTCCTGTCTTTAGGGCTGCATTCCTTTATCAATTTACATGCTCAGTCAGCACACCGTTCGCATCACTGATTTCTCTGTCAGTTTGTTGTTTTTCTATTTAAAACCACCCTAGTAAGCTCTGCTACAGACAGAATCCATCAAACGCATGCATTGGAGCGAGCGCTGACAGCGGAGGAGCCCCGCATGGTGAAAGTTGATCCTGATCTTCGGTGCATCGCAGGGAAACCAGCATATCTGGCATTCCTCTCAGACATGAGAGGATGGGGGATATTCATCTGTCTTTGGACTTGATACGGGTCATGATATCTTGTTCTGGCACCTCCCAAAAAGTCTCACCAAACAGAACCATCTCATATGGCTGGGGATTTGTCTAAGGCATTTTCTGTCCAACAAAATTGTGACTTTTAAAGGCTGATTTCGAGAGACTCATTATTTATCACATGATGAGTTATTATTGAGAACTTTCGGTGAGTTCATAAAGAGTCATCTTGCATCGGAACAGCTTGAGTTCATCTGTTAAACAACACCCACATTTAGGCTGCATGTTGTGCGTTGCGCTGGCAAACTAAAATGAATCGTTCTCCAGTCAACCGGAACATAAGCAGGATGGTGGGCAATGCAAATTCTGGCATTTGCAGCAGAAAAATGTCACCTTTCTCAAGGGACAAGGCTGTAACAGTGGCCTTTGGATATAAGAACATTGTGCGATAAGATATTGATGGGTGTAGATGCTCTATACGGCTGCTTTTGTGGCGCCCACAGAAAGTGATGGGCTTTGAGATAGAGATGAAAGACAGATATTTCATTCGTGTGTATACTGAATAGAACTAATTAAATAAAAACAGTCTCTCAAATGAAACTGAGCTTTGCGCTCTGGCAATGTGACATTCTTCTTCCATGATGATGTGAATATTATTAAGAGCTCTTCTAAATGTTTGTGTCTTGCTTCTTGCTGTCTTGCTGATTTGTACCAGTTCACACGTCAATCGTCATTTGCACAATCAGATTTTTATTGACAGTGTGAATAGATTAAATGCCAAGGGCATCTCCATTATCTAGCTATTGATAAAGCAATTGATGGATGACTTTCAAACATGTCTGGATGCTAAATTTGTATCTTTTCAGTTTAACAAATCGAAAAAAAAACATGTTCCTTGATCTTTTAGACTCTTTCCATTTTATCTTCACTCTTCTGAAGTACAGTCCTTTTTTGTCGGTTTATAGGAATCCTCTAAGCTTGACAAATTCATCAATCTTGTGGACAGTACAGACACTGAGCTCAAAAAAAACAACCCAAATTTAATTCAGCAGCTAATCAATTTTTAACAGCGCTTTCTAAAACTGAGGTGTTAAAGAAAAACACCTTACAGGCATCACGGAGTAAGCAGAGCACATGAGAATTCAATAGTCTGAAATATTCATCCCAATATTCCTGTGATAATTTAACCGTGTAAAACACGGTTACAACACCAGTGAAGGATTCATAACTTTATATTGCATGTAAATGTCTTTTTAATTAAACTTTGCAGACCCTGCCTGGAAGATAACAGATTAAAGGTTGATATAAAGTCCTGTTGTGCTCTTATCTATCTATTATAATGGACATATCAACTGCAGGCTTATTGATTCTACAGGGTAATCCAAGAGGGGATCTTTCCGCCCGCTATAAAATATGAAGCTTGCTTTCTCTGCATGGCTACAAGCACTTAGAAGTAGCTGGATAAGATCTTTGCATCCTCAGTCCATACTTCAAATGCCATGATATAAATCAAATCAATCGTTGAAATGAAATGTTTTCAAATGGCATTTCATCCTGACAATTTATTTCGAAAACTCTTCGTGACCTCAACCTAACCGAGATGATTTTTTTATTCATTCATTCACAAAACATGTTTATTTTTGATTATTGAAAATGAATGCTAGGCTAATAATAACTTTGATCGCTTTGTTATTTTTATGTTGTAGCCTATTTTTGAGGTTATGTGTTGATTCATTGACCGCTCCTGTCGATTCATTTCAGGGATGGATTTGTCAAATGATTCAAATCTAGCTGTAACTTGTCTTTTTAACTACACTACTATTAAAAGAAGCGTGTCTCTGTTCACCGTGTTTTGTGTAATTCACATAAAAGATCCGGCTCATAAGAGTTACCTCATAAAACTGAGTAGCCGGGTAGAACTGCTGTTTTTGATTCTCTAAAATAAACGTCATTGGAGTCATTGGTTTGTGAATAGATTTACACTGATCGCACAGTGGTTTTGATTCACTAAAGAGAACCAATATTTTTCCAAGGTAAAATACTTTATTTATACTTTAAAGTAATTCGACGTGGTGATGAAGATTGGCAACACTACAGACTATGCTGTTTCTTTAACAAGAACAAGGTACTGTCATCGCAAACATGGTCAATAAAAACTCAATTCTTTCTTATACAGTGATATCCATGTTTGAGGCGTCATTCAAGTTTCCAAATACATGGGGCCATTGTATGTTATTTAGACATGAATAAAATTAAGTTTATAATGATGAGAAATAGTAGCTATGTGGGCACCGCTGAGAGAGTATGTGGGTTTGGCTCTCGCTCCAGTGTTCTTAAAGATCTGTAATAACCCAGAAGAGAGCATCTCCTTTAATTAGTCGTGCTGCTTTATCCAAACTGTTCTCACCCGCAAGAGCCGTGAGAGCTCATAGAGAGACCACCACCTCCTCCTCCTCCTCCATACAGCCGCATATGCTGCCTAATGAGCCCCCCTACCGTGGTCTTATCCCTGCTTCTGAAAATCAGAGGCTCAATGCAGGCAATGGGTTGCAAATCACCAAACAGAAGAAATTCTATTTGTGGTAATGGGTTTTGAGATGCTGGACGTGACCAAACAAACCTGGGAGGATTGGTTATAGGGAACAGAAAAAGACATGGCGCTTTGTAGTGCAGGGACTGTGGGTGTAGAAAGGGGTTTCATTAAATTCTGTCTGCCAGTACGTTATTAGATCTGAGCCGGTTTGAGGCTATTGGTGTTGAGACTTATCACCATGGCTCAGAGAGGAGCTTTACCTCAAAAGTAGAGCGGAGGCTTGTATAGATAAGTCGCACTGTATCTACTGTAGCTGCATTGCTAGAAATGCTGTGACGTGGATTAGGGTGATGTACATGCGGCAATGCATGAAATGACAGTATCATTACAGCGTCAAAGGTCAGGCATTCCTCTTTTCCCAGACTACAAAAGAGCTGTCCTGATTTTTGCGCACATATTCAGCAGGTTTGTCCAGAAGCGTTGTGTGTGATGTGTCCTCAACAATGCACCTCATGCATAATTCAGGTGGAATATGCAAAAACTGTAGGCAGGTTTCACTTTGCTATTAAATAACACCAGGATTAAATATTTAACACACCATAATGACATTCCTGAAAGTCTGTTCTCGTGCAGGGAAGGCAAAAATGTAGTTTTTACTTGTTCTTTGTAGTTTCAACTTCTCAGATATTTTCCTTAAGAAATTAGACTAGACTGGGCTCAGATTTGCCAAGATAAAGAAAAGATAAAAAGCCAGAGATTTTAGTATGATCTAATGCATTTCTCATCCAACTCAATCACCAAATAAATAAAAGCATATATATATAATAATATGTAAATTATATTTAAATAATATGTAAATTAATTTGTGTGTAATGCAGAATTATTATACACATTATTTGGTGTAATAATAATAATAATAATCAGTGCCAATTAACTACACACAACATCCATCAGGTTTAAGAAATTATATCAAATCAAAAAATAAAACTGATTTTAATCAAACAGGAAACAGCTTGCCATTATAATATACTGATCTTATGAAATCCCCTTGAACTATTATAGGATTATGTTGTCTGTCCAGAGGCAATAACAGGGAAGTTTTCCCTACATATGATCTTTTATTGATCCACAAATTAGAAAAAAATAAGTCTTGTGAGATGCTGGTTTTTATTATCTTTGTGCACTAAAACAATCATCTAAAGACGAACCAACAACCACAGTGCCTATAAGAACAAATAGATGCCTGAATGACTCTGATACTCTAGAGAAGCAATTTTCCTGCGTTATCAAAATGTCTATCAATGTAATGATGATGGTATTATAGTTGCTAATCCATACGGCGTCAAGATTGTATTTCTATGGTAATTATGTCTGCTGCTTTGATTATGGCTTTGCATTGTGAAGACAGGCTAAACTGCTGTGTTCTAGGGTCAGAAAAAAAAAGTTGTTTGAATATGTGCTTAACTCAAAACTTAATCTTTAATGCTTTGATTTCGGTAATTACATTTCACAGCGTGACAGATGTTATAACTGGCCCTTGAGGTGGTCTGAGACCACATTTCCGTATCTCCATAACAAGCAAGGACTCAGAGAGAAAGCGTATTAGTCATAGTTTATAGAGAGCCAAGTAGAATTTATTTCTGGGAGGCATTTATAAATGAGATGATGCATTCAATAGGTCATCACTCCATCCGGGGCTATTTATTTAGCATAGCGAATGTGTGGAGGCCAGTTTTACCCAGAGTAATAATACTGAATATGCTCTAAATAGGAATAAACTACATTTTATTTTAAATTGTAATAATAGTTCACAATATTGATGCTTGCGCAAATAAATGCAGCTTTGGTGTCCTGAATATCTGGGTTGAGAGTCAATTATTTATAACCACTGTGTCTGGACTGCAAAGGAATGGTGAAAGATCGCTTGCAGGAAACCCAAGATTTATCCACTGTCTTTCTGCAGGGCTTCAACAATCACTTGTGTGTTCTAGTCCACTAATCTGTAATTACATTCAGTCAATGATGGTTTTACTGCGGACACATTATAAACAGGGCACTAGGTTTGATGTCTGTCATATGCTTGTATATAATGTGATAGAGTACATACATTATATCACATGTGCAGTCCAGACATATGGGATACATACAAGACTGTTTGTAGGCTGTGCATGCTCATTGCATTCAAAATCAAAATCAATCTGTTTTTTGTTTTTCTGGGAAATGCAAGTTCTCAAAACTAAACTTCAGCTGAAGTTACTTGGTGTACCTTTCCCTTAATCTTGTACCTGCTTCTTGCGGCATAATTGAGGTTTAATGCTTGCCTGCTGTCTCCACATATTTGACTGTAAAATATTAAAGAGTTATGAATAACTCTCTAAGTATCACTGCACACATTTTTTTCAAAAACATAATGGTACAAAGATGTTAAAGTTTGGGGGTTTATAGTTTTAAAACTTGTTCAAAACCACTTGAAACGGCAAGGTACTCTTATAGGAAAAGTGTTCCGAAAGGAGATGCAAACTTTCCACCATCTGTCAGCCCTTGACAAAGCTATAAACCTACTTAAAAGCTTGTTCTCCCTCAAGCAGCATGTTGTTTTGCTCACAGAAACATTGGTTGTGGTGTTACTCTCAGAGAGGTTGCTGCTGTGCAACATGACGCTTTGATATGCTGCATTACTGAGCAGATGTTGTTGTGTTTCTGTGTAGGTTAAAGTGATGGTACGCTTATGTCCTTCATCACCCGCCAGCACGGCAGAGTCCAGCTCCTTCCTGAAGGTCGATTCTCGTAAGAAGCAAGTGACCATCATGGATCCAGCGGTGAATTCTCAGCAGAACCAAACTCTGAAACGCGGCAGCTCCAACCAGGTTCCTCCAAAGATGTTCGCATTTGATGCGTCTTTCTCCCATGATGCCTCTCAGGTGAGCAATTGTTGCTAGTTTTAAAGACAATTATATTCTGTCCTGATTTACTCAACCTTAAAGGGATAGTTCACCCAAAAATGAAAATGAGATGTTTATTTGCTTACCCCCAGGGCATCCAAGATGTAGGAGACTTTGTTTCCTCAGCAGAACACAAACGAAGATTTTTAACTTTAAC
>JAUMHQ010000078.1:2749731-2762808 GCA_032361165.1 Enteromius paludinosus
TGTTGTGAGAAACTGAACAGTATTTATATCATTTTTTACCTCTGATAGACAACCATGTCCAAACCGTCTTGGGCTCGTGCTCGCGTTCCCTGTGTACGCGCTTTCGATACGCAAACGCCAGAACACTGGAAGTGATCTGTTGTGAACAGCGTTTGCGTTTGGACATGGTTGTCCAAACGAAATGTCCTTATTCTGGGAATACCCCCAGTGTTTAAAATAATAATAATAAAAAAAAGCTTAGCAATCAACTTCCAATAAAGATGCCATTGTTGGGTAAAAATGCTAATACATGATGAGAGGATTAGTCGAGCAGAGACAACCCCTGTCTCTGTAATCCTCAAACATGTGCACTAATCTCATTTTGGACTGATACCTCACAGCAGTGGATTGTAATGCCCTCACTTCTCCTGTTCCTGTGACAGTCAGCCTTATCACTCAGAGCCAGTTTCAGGCGTGATACCCGAGGCTCTGCTGACATGATTATTGCCCAATAACAAATGGAAGAATTTCTTTTTAGATATTAAGACATAGCTGAACTGAATGCTTTCTTTTATTTTCTGTAGCTTTGTTTAATAGAGATCGACCAATATGGAGGTTTTTTTTTTATAGCTGGTGCCAATATCTCAGAGAACAGGGTGTCTGATAGCCGATATAGCACTATTAATTTTTTTTTTTTTTTGGAAAATATATTTAGTATTTTTTAGTACTACCAAATGATTAATCACGAGTAATCACATCCAAAATAAAATTTTTTGTTTGCATAGCATATGTGTGTGTTCTGTGTATATTCACTATGTATATATAAATACACACACATACAGTATATATTTAAAAAATATTTACATGTCTATATTAAAATGTCTAAAATGTATTTTATAAATAGATTTAAAAAATAAAATAAAATCTGAAATATATAAATGCATGTTTGTGTATTTATACAGTACATAATAAATATACACAGTACAGATACATATATTATGCAAACCAAAACTTTTATTTTGGAGGCAATTCATTATTTTAAGTATTTATTCAGTTAGAAATAATTTATTAAATATATGAAAGATATACCACCAAAGTAAAAGCGTTGCTTTTGGTGCTCATCAGCCAAAAAGGAAAGCTTTCTGGTTGACGTGTAAAAAAAAAAAAAACAGCCAAATGTCAGCCTGTTTATCAGCCTAATTGTTAAATTGCGGCATTTGGAGTGCAAAATGAGTATTGTTTTTCAAACCAGATGTTCCTTTAGCCAAAGCTGTGCAATAAATTTCACATTTGCATCCTTTGTGTTTTTACACAGTTACAGAACCAGAGCGAGCTTCGGGCTCCTACAGCTGAGAAGGCTGCTTTCTTCTTGGATGCCGCCATTGCTGCACGTTACAGCAGTAAGCCAGACTATGATGAAGAGGAGCACCGTAACTCTCACATGCTCTTCACACTACACATCTACCAATATCGAATGGAAAAGACTGGCAAGGGTGGAAGTGAGTATCATTATGGGTTAGCTGGATTTTCAGAAGAGACGCGACATGAACCAGAGCAGGGCTCCTTGACTGGTTTTCGGCCTGTGACCTATTTTTTAGTCTCTAAAATGTTGGCTATCGCTAGTTTGGCTGGTTAAGATACTTTTATGATGGCCACCAGCATCTAAAGCACAAAATAAGTCGGTGATCAGCTGTGCTTGTGTTATCAGCAGTATTTGCTCTCTTCCACAGTTGATTTCGAACTCTCTCATTATACTTCCAAATGTTGCCTGTGAGGTTTATAAATAGTCTGTTGATGATAATCTTACAGAGGGGTGTGATAACAGAAAAAACTGTCATTGTTAATGTGAGATGTACAATCTGATCTAAAAGCTGTCATGCTAAAACTAGCTATTTCTGGAGAACAGTGCTAATTTCTCTTATCGTAAGAAATGTTCTGTTTGGCATGAGCGAGTCCTGCCTTTTTCTAAGAGTGAATAGAAAGTAAAACCAGATGTGTTAGCATGGGCTTTTAGGGTATTTGAGAAACTCAAATTACCTCCAAACTGTGTATAATGAAGCTAGTGTAAGCAGAGTGAAGAAATCCACTCAGGATGTTTCCATGGCTGAGGTTACCTTTTATAATAGAAACACGCAGAGATATAATGTCACCATTTGAAATATAGGTTCATTAACCTCAGGGTTTTCACTAATAAGTTCCATTTATCTCTATTAGTCCACCATTGGGTTACAATAACACTTCATGGAATTAGATGCTCATTATAAGGGTTTTAACGGTGTTTATACGTTATATAGTTTCGTAACATTCTATTGCTTTTCCAGTTTCTTTGCAAGCTTGATATTTCTTTACTTTAAGTAGCTATTAAAATATTTGAACTAACTTAAGTCAGTGGGAGTACCTGTACTTCAGTAAAAAAAAAAATACTGTACCTTGCAATGTCAAAATTACATATTTTATTAAGTGTAAATTAAGAAAAAAAATTTATTCATAATTGTTTGGGTTTTTTTGTGGAAATTGCTTATACGGTTTTTTTTTTACGTCTTTTGTAGCATTATAAATGCCTTTCCTTTGGCATTTTACTGTGTCCTTGAAAAAAAAAAAAAAGACTGGTATGGTAGTTTAATGCATCAATTAATTGAGTCACTTCAACTTGTCACTGTAGTACCTGCCCTGACATATAAAGTAGAATGTTATGAAATATATCATATGTCAGTTAAACATTTGTTATAAACATAAAAAAAAGGTTAGACTTACCTATTAGAGTTTAGTTGTTAAATCTGTCTCTGTGTCTCTTTTGCTTAGTGTCGGGAGGCAGGAGTCGACTGCACCTCATCGATCTGGGCAGCTGTGTTAAGGTTTTGAGTAAGACCCGAGACAGCACTACAGGACTCTGCCTCTCTCTGTCTGCCCTTGGGAATGTCATATTGGCTTTAGTCAACGGCAGCAAGCACATCCCTTACAAGTAAGACTTTGCTCGTATCATATCATTTCAGTCAAAAACTCATTGGGTTAGACTTTTCAGTCTCATGAGGATCTTGTAACCTTAACGACAAGATTACGTTTATACTGTTATGGGTGAAGTCAATTTGCTTAACTCATGAAAGATGCAACATGTTTAGCCTTCATATCTCTGCTGCATGCTGTTAATTCTTCTCAAACACACCTCATATGAATAATATATACAAACTGACATTTTCCTGCCTTTGATGTGAGCAATTATTGGTGGATTCTAATGCTACGTTGAATCTGCAGAGAGAATGTAACCTTTATCGCTCCTCAGGGGTAATAGCTAAGTGAATTAGCCTGTGCCAAGCAGCCATACAGACAGAAGCAGTTCCACATTTACTGGGATTCATCGAACGTTCCTAACACAGTCCATTTCTCTGCAACTGCTGTTTTATTTCTTTAAGCAGCATGTTAATTTGAGTTAAACAGACAACGTTGAGAAGGTGCCGTGCATCTTCCAGCAGCCTTTTTTTCCCTAAAAATTTTTAGCTCTTCCATTTAGCTCCCTCAAGGCACGTTTGCATTTTTATGCCATGGCTCCCTAATTTAATCATGGTGAATTTACATTGCAGAGCATCATGGGGTTTAAGGCTGGAAACGCAACAGCTTTTGAGAACTGAGATATAATTAGGGTTTAGGGCCTTTTTAGGAAGAATGCAACATTTGCACAAGATAAATTGAATTAATATGCATGTATCATAAATGAATATAAATCTACACAAGTCACATATTTTAGATAGTGATTTAATTAGCGCTAAATAATATTTTAGTTGCTTTTTATCTCTCTAATTAGATGACTTAACCTCTTTGATTTAATGTAAAATGTACAATATTGTTATTATCAATTCATTATTAATTATTGATTTTACTCTAGAATGCATTGTCCGGTTTGTGGCATAGTGTTATTCTATTCTATTCTATTCTGTTCTGTTCAAATTATTGTACAGTTCATTGATTTCTGAGAACTGAGAATTTTCATGTGCATGTGCATATCGTAATGCTAGCTGACTCATCCTTGAAAAGCAGCTTTATATGTCACCTCTAATGGTTGCCATGGGGAAGGCAGACAGAACAGGAAATGCCAATCCAAGTCTCTCTTTCTCTGTAAAAAGAGACTGTCTGGCTGTCAAGGTTTTAGAATCAAGGTAGAAAAATAAAATGCCCAAAAGGGTCCATCCATTTTTATTATTAAAGTGGGTTTCATTACACGATTAGATTTATTGTTAGAAATGGAGCAGGTGTTAATTGAAAAGCCTTGATTTTTGAATGCATCTAGGACTTTCTAAATACTTTTTTTCTGAAAAGGTTAACTCATTTTTACAAATCACGTATCTTCACTTTTAATCATTCGGTTGCACAGCTATGATTTTGCCAGCTAATAGTCTCATGTAGCCAGACCTTCAGACTGATAGCAGAAGGTCTGGCAACCTTGGCTGCTTTGAATGGCCAAGGACTGCCCAATAGGCCATATGACTGACAGGTTAAGCAACCAATCGTATTTCATTTTGTCCTGTGTCATGTTTAGGGGTGTGGACATGTTCTGACAAAAAGAGAACATTGTTTAAAACTCATGGATGTGTTTTAAAGAATCTATTTCCGCAAACTTTACATATTTCACATACTTTTGAAAATACACTGTTTAGTTTACCCTGATAAGCTTGTTTTCAGATGGAATGTTACAGTACGTATCACACCTGTAGAGTACTGTAAATCCTGTATAATTCAACCAATCAGATGAAGACTTTTTTAGAAATTTTGTTTGTCGTATGCATCAGGTGTTCAGCCAATGGTCCATGGACATGATGTCTTGAGTCTGAGACTAGCCAGGTAATGCTCTTCTATTTCTTTTTGTTTACAGAGATAGTAAGCTTACCATGCTGCTACGTGAATCCCTGGGAAACATGAATTGTCGCACCACCATGATAGCCCACATCTCCTCGTCCCCCAACAACTTCTCAGAGACACTCTCTACTCTTCAAATCGCCTCTCGTGTTCTTAGGCTGAAGAAGAAGAAGGCTAAAGTAAGCGTGGTATGACCCTGTCCTTCATTTTGTTTCATTTTAGCATGAAATTATGCACCATGGAAATTTTATGGGTAATTTTTTTAAAATGCTGTTTTTTTGTCTTCTGTAGCAATACACATCCAGTTCTTCTGGTGGTGAGAGCTCATGTGAGGAAGGAAGAATGCGTCGCCCAACACAGCTGAGAACTATCCATTCTAGAAATGTTGTTGATTCAGAAATGCCCCTGCTACACCTCTCCAGTGACCCTGAAGACTATTCCAGCAGTGAGCAGTCATGTGACACAGTCATCTACGTAGGACCAAATGGCTCAGCCCTCTCAGACAAAGAGCTAACAGACAACGAAGGTCCTCCAGAATTTGTTCCTATCATCCCATCACTACATAAAAATAAAGCAGACCTGAGTATGACTTCTTTGACATCACAACCATCTCAACAGGTTGTAGCCCCGTTAGTTCAAGCCTCACAGTCTGTCCAACCCTTGCAGACTGTTCATCCTCAGCCACTTCCACCTTTGCCAGAGGAAGGTGCTGAGCCAGTTAAAAAGGAGAAAGACTGTCTTAAGTGCAACACTTTTGCAGAGCTTCAAGAGAGGCTGGAATGTATTGATGGAAGAGAAGAGGTTACAAAATTCCCTTTTGAAGAAGTCGCAACCAACAGAGCTGCCAAATTTGAGCATGGCCATGGTCAAGTCGCAAAAGGGGGTCAGCAGTCCAGTTCTCCCAAGAGGATATCTGACCAGCAACTGGAGGAGATCCGTGAGGTGGTTGAAGAAGCAGAGATCGCTCAGTCAATAATTGAAAGCTTAACACAGTCTTCAACAGGCAGTTGTGGACTCTCCAGTAGCAGAAGTGTAACTGGCAGTAGTGGTATTGGGCAACTAACTCCTCTTCACAGAGCCAAGAGCTCCAGTTTACATGACAGCAGAGAATCCATCAGTGGTGGGAGCAGCAGTGAGAGTAAGCCTCGTCCTTTGGGTTCCCCAAGGTTGGGGATTGCCAGTCTTACCAAAACCGCAGAGTACAAACCACCATCCTCTCCCTCTCAACGCTGCAAAGTGTACACTCAGAAAGGAGTAATGCCTGGCACTCCACCACACTCCTCACATAATCTCAATAAAGAATCTAGAATATCATCAACAGAGTCTTTGCTTAATCCTGAGTCTAGAACCTCTCCGGTAGGGATGAGTCCACAGGTCCTAAAGAGATCTTCATCATCCAATAGTCTTGGATCAGCTGAGACACTGTGTGATGATGTTCCCCAGCTGCCTTTGGACAATAAGAAAAATGCGAAGGACACCACAGTTACACTGGAGCAACCTTTGGAACCCAATGGAGAGGATGAGCTGGTGTTCACCCTGGTGGAAAAGCTGACAATTAGTGGGGTGATGGAGAATGGTAGATCAAATAGCATTATCAGCTTTAACAGTGACTGCTCGGTGCAGGCTATGGCATCAGGTTCAAGGCCTGTTAGTATCATTAGCAGCATGAGTGAAGACCTAGAACATTACACCACTGCTCCCTGCACTACCACTGCCACTATTTCACAAGTCAACATTGCTAAATTCCTGCCTCTTACCAAGATAGAAGGTGACGCCCAGGCTAGTCGTCGTTCCTCAATCAGCTCATGGCTGAGTGAAATGAGTGCTGGCAGTGATGGTGACCAGTCATGTCATAGCTTTGTTGCCCAGCAGTGCTTTGGACAAGGTGAGGTGATAGCGGAAGATAGGCTTTTAGAAATTCAAGAAGAAGGAGACATAGACTCTGAGTCAAATGACCAGAAGAACTCAGACAAAGAGAGTGATTCCAATAAAACCGAAGTAAATGATAAAAGCGCAACTAAACATAAATTAGACAAGCTGTCCTCAACCTGTGGCTATGTCCCTTTTAAGACCAACATCACAACTCACCCATGTGCTGCCGTCAAGCCAATGATCTTGCAGGACTTGCAAACCAAAACCTTCAAAGATCCTAAATCCCCACCTGCTCCAATCTCAAGCGAGATCAATTTTGATGACCCTTGGATGA
Source organism: Enteromius paludinosus (assembly GCA_032361165.1). Taxonomy (NCBI): domain Eukaryota; kingdom Metazoa; phylum Chordata; class Actinopteri; order Cypriniformes; family Cyprinidae; genus Enteromius; species Enteromius paludinosus. The sequence continues at coordinate 2,756,765 of JAUMHQ010000078.1, forward strand.
AAAGGGAGGGATGTGAAGAGACCAAGCCTTTGGACATGGTCTGTGACATCAAATCAGAGAAGAAAACACCTGAATCTGTAAAAAAGAAATGGCAAGTTGACAAGGTCAACTCGAGTGAAGCAGCATGTTCCCCTGAATCCATGAACCGCGTGGTGGATGGCTGCGAGATGGTCTTCAATGCACCTGAAAGCCTGACTCAAGTGTACTCTGCAGACATCCTCAGAACAGGTAGTCTCCCTCGTGCATGGCATCGCTTGAATAAGCAAGACGATCTGGAAGACCCTACATACCGTTACATGACTGGAGAATATAAAAGCCTTGGTGTTACCACTTCCACTCCCTGCAGTCCTAGAGCCACTCTCGAAAGAAGATGTTCAGCAGGGAGGCAAGGTATCTTTGCTCGTCAGAAAGGAATCCCACCATTGCCACCTGTAAGGAAGTCTAGCCTTGACCAGAGGAATCGAGCAAGTCCACAGCATTATCCAGGAAATTCTCAGACACTTAACCATCATCTGTCTTTCCTTGGTAGCACACCCGAAGACCTGGGTGGTAAACATAAAGGACCAAATGTAGAGAGCAGCAGACTCTTCAGTGCCAAACTCGAGCAGCTAGCAAATAGAACCAATTCCTTAGGAAGGTCTCATGGGGCACGTTATGACTGTCATTCCTTAGAGAGGGCGGAGAGTTTGACCTCTCTGGGCTGTAAAGGAGGAGTTGCAAAAGATAGTACAATGCCAAGGACAGGTAGGAGCATCACCCGTGGTTTGCTTTCATCCCCTACCAATGGACCAAATGGTAACAATAATGCACCACAATCACCCAAAACAAGTCAATCCAAAATCTCTGCAGTTAGCAAACTCCTTATGGCAAGTCCCAAAGCTCGAAGCTTATCAACCTCTAGCACTAAGACCCTAAGTTTCTCCACCAAGTCCCTTCCACAGTCAGTAAACCGAAGTTCAAGTTTGCCTCCTAATGGTAAGAACCAGAACCAAAATTCATGGTCAACCCAGTCTCTTAGTCGCAGCAGGGGGACAGGGTTAGCATCTAAGCTACCTTTAAGAGCAGTGAATGGAAGAATCTCTGAGCTCCTACAAGGTAGCGCCAGCTCTCGTGCTGCCCAAGGACGAGGGGCTTCGGACACCGAAGAGAGAGGAGCAGCAGTCCAAGGAGAGGAAAGACCAGTGGTCCATACTTTGCCCTCACCTTACAGTAAGATCACTGCCCCAAGAAGGCCTCACCGTTGCAGTAGCGGGCACGCAAGTGACAACAGCAGTGTGCTGAGCGGAGAGCTTCCTCCTGCAATGGGAAAGACTGCTTTGTTCTACCACAGTGGTGGCAGCAGTGGCTATGAAAGTATGATACGAGACAGTGAGGCCACAGGAAGCACATCATCTGCTCAGGACTCTATGAGTGAAAACAACAGCTCTGTCAGTGGTCGCAGGAGCCTCAAGAATTCAAAGAAAAGAAGTAATACAGGTTAGCAAATACATAATGTTTAAAACAATGCTTCTTCATGCAACATAAAAAAATAATAGGGCAACACTTTATTTAAAGCTTTTATGTATAACGCAATATAAAAGTAGTTTCAGTGCATTAATTATGCCTTGTAATGCATAGTGCAATCTCGTGAATAATTGTAACCACAGTTTGTTACTCTATGCATATTAAATTCAGTTATAATTATTTATGACAAGATATAATGTATTACAATGCACATTATGATTAATTACCCTTTATAATGCATTATACATGAAGATTTTAAGTAAAGTGTTAGCAATTATATATTTTACTACTTAATTGTAATATAATGTGTAATACAAAATATCTAAGAACACACACACATGTATATTTTTTCTTATTTTTACCTTTATTTTCTTCTGTGTATAGTCTGATTCTCATGTCTGGCAAATGCATGCTGTGGCTCATTTCATCCGTCTTTCTACAGTTTAGCAATACAAAGATCTCAGCACAATTAATGTAATCCCTAATGAACTGTGCTCAAGAAAATTTATTGTACTTCAAAGCTTTCAGGACTCATTCCAGATTATACTTGGAAGAAACAAAACTTTTTAAACAGCTCTACTCCTCTGTACACGCTTGGATGATCTGTTATGATACCGACTGATAGCAGTTGCCAAACGTAGCTGTGGGTGGTCTTTCAATATTTAGTGCTGCTTAAATTCCTGAATATATACCTCCTCTCCCGTTTCCTCAGGCAAAGAATTTCACTCTTATTTCTCGCCACCACAACCTTTGCATGGTGGGAAAACAAAAAATTTAAATCCTGGCTCTGGAACAACAGGCACAAAAGCTAGACCAGTACACGTTGAACCACAAAGAAAAGTAGTATTGTAATCATGTTGCGAATACCTTACTTGAAAAGGTCTTTTTTGTAAAGATATAAAACCACAACCTACAGTTAAAATTTACATCAGCTGCCAACTGCCAACGTTCTCCTGGATGCAGAGAACTTTCTCCAAGGCAATGAGGGAAGACTGGAAGTTTGACCTTTGCAGTGCTGTTTTCAAACCAAATGATAAGCTGAAGCACATTCATATCACCTTGTTCCTTGGTTTTAAATCAGATAACTTATCAGCAGAGCTGGACCTGTCAATTTCTATGCAAATAAGGGAACCACTTCTGGCAAATTCCTCATTGCAGACTTCGTTCCTCCAGACTGGTCAGATAAGATACTGTCCTTCTATTATCTCGTATTATGCGTTTTCTCATTACATGTCTGCATCGAATTGGCAGGAGTATGGCTCTGTGTAGGTTAAACTTTGCACTGTAACACGCTTTGACACATTTTTCCCTCATTTCATTGCAAAGCAACTCAAGATTGCTAAAATGTTTACATAGTGTTCTTAACAGGACATTGTTTCATCCCTAGGGTCCCAGAGACGCCGTCTAATTCCTAACCTCACTTTAGACACCTCCTCTCCAGTGAGAAAGCCGGTCATCAGTCCAGGGGTACGCTGGGTGGATGGTCCCCTCCGGCCCACACAGAGGGGTTTAGCTGAACCTTTTGAGATTAAGGTTTATGAAATTGATGATGTTGAACGACTTCAGAGGAGGCGAACCATAGGCAATAAGGTAAGAATGAGCATCAGAGTGTTTTTACTGCACTTCTCTTGACTGTGCTCTTACTTATTGTTGTTGTGCCCTCAGGAAGTGGTATACTTTAGTGCCAAACTGAAGATCTTAGAGCACCGGCAACAGAGAATTTCAGAGGTACGGGCCAAGTATGATTGGCTGAAGAAGGAACTAGAGCAAACCAAACAACATCTGATGCTGGAGCCAGAGAAATGGACCACTGAATGTAAGTGATTTGCACAATTTTGGTTGATATCAAATTGATTACGTCTAAGAAATAGTCGTATATGAACAAAGTAGAATGAATAGCAAATTCAGTTAACCTGCAGGCATTGTAAAATGTTTCTATGTATAAATTCTGTCAGAAGTTAACATCCGGTTCCTTCATTTTTGCAGTTGACCTTCAGCAGACGTTTGAAGTGGACTCTCTGGAGTACTTAGAAGCTCTGGAGTTTGTCACGGAACGACTGGAGAACCGGGTCAACTTCTGCAAAGCTCATCTGATGATGATCACATGCTTTGACATCGCCTGTCGGCGACGGTAAAAGAATCGCCATGTATTAAGGACAACTGGAAGTGGAAAAGGCTCAGCTGGGAGTATATGAGCAAGTTACAAAGTTCATCAATATAATGATGGCTGAAATGATTGAGAAAATATAAAGGCCTAATATTTTTTTCAAAAATGGATTTTGGTGGGAAACGGAAAACGCGGGACTTGGAGAGATGACAAAAAAAACAAAAAAAAACTGTCCCACATAGATGGTTGAGCACTTTGGAAAATGCGAAAATGGCTTGCTCGCTTGCTGTGAACAAACTAATTATATTGCCATATGTGGATAAAAGAACAAATCGTTAAAGATGAAAAACAACAAAAAGGACGACAAGTGCCTTGTGAACACTTCAATATCTTGGAAATCTATGGACAAAAATACATATTTGTGTACAGATGGTGCTAGCTTAAAAAAACATGCATACAAACAACAAAAAAAAGTAAAAAAAAAGGAACAAGAAAAAGAAAATGAAAACACTGCTTGTTAAATTACGTGTTTAATCTCTTTGATTCTGTCTCGGTATTTGTATTGTTATACACTAGTCACATTCAACTGAACTGTTACGTGTGTTTTATATTATTTTTTGTATTCTTGGACACACTGAGACCACATAGAGTGTTTCGTATTCCATGAAATAGCACAGCACGACATCTAGAAGAATGATTTTGGCATTGGCTCATTGATTTCTCATATCCCCTGTGGTTATGTTGGCATTTTCAGCAGTGTGACGCCTCAGGCTCGGCCGCTCCAGCGTGTCACGGTTGAGAGGCGAGAAGAATCCTCAGTCTGGCAGGACCAACAAGGATCTTTAATATCAATAAGACACACAAAAAAAAAAAACTTTAATGCATGCCAACTTCATGGGCGTTTTTAAAGTTTTAACTTCCCAATATAATTTTTTGGCCTAATAAAACTTAGCATTCCAGATCAGATTGGTGCACATGTCTGGTCATTGGTTTTCCCTCTATGTGGTCTCATTGTAAGTGTGCTGACACTTTGGTATAAATCTGTTTATATATTATACAGTATATATGGTGCTTGAGACAGTTTCAGCTCTAAACGTTTATAGATGAGTATATAGCCTGTTTCTGGTACTAACTAAAGACTTCATACGCTTTTCCATTCCCGCTTCACTCCTCTTCCCTGACCCTCACCGAAGCAAAGGGGAGCGACATTCCTGCTTCCCTTTGACCTTTCGGCATTGTAATGAATGAAGGATATTATTTATTTTTTACCTCAGGAGGCCTGTATGACAGAGATGCTTATATTCTATAATTTATTTAGCCTGCAAAGCACTATGCATTAAAATTGTACAGTAGCCAAATTCATGCCGTATATATAAAAATACTTATATATTTCACGTTTGCTCTTCTTTATATATGTTTTTGCATTTCTTCGTAAACGCATCTATCGCCAAATCATGTGAGACGAGAGAACAAGCAATCTCCATGTTTGTTCATGAAATGTTTTTTCCATCACAACCCGTCACGTTCTTCGGCATCTGTGGATTGTTCAAGTAATGCATTGTGTGATATGCGGTACAATGTGCAACGAATAACGTCCTAAATGCGCTTTAATGTTCACGAACATGGTTGCGAAACTAAGGCCTCGCCTCCTTTCACTAAGTCATGTGAATAGAAAGGAAAAACAAAAAAAGACTTGAGTTTGGCATTATAGATGAATGAGGGAAGATGAGGAAAGTTGTCAACATATTGCTTCATGTTAATACTGCGACAGTCGGCATGATTTCTTGTTCTATGGGGAAAAACACAGCCTGAATGAGTTTGATTGGCATACGGACTGATGTAAATAAAGGATGTTTTGGAAGCTTCATTCTTTTTCTGCCTCATTCTGCATAACTAATTCACAAAATGTTCTCAGATACTCTAACGTTTTTTATTTATTTTATTATTTTTTTAATGGAATTTCTTATATAAAAGAGTGAAAGCATCCTTTAGTTGGCTTTTTTAAAATCATTATCTGAATTCAATGCACCCTAAGCTTCATTTTAGATGTCTTAATCTGCTTGCAGACAAGAGTAATCTTCATCTTCATCTTTGACTTTAATAAATAGCCATAAACCATAGAAGCTGTTCGACAGAAAACCATAGACAAAAGAACAAGGGAGCTTTATTATATGATAATACACCCTGACAGGACAAATATAGATAATAACACATCTTATCAGTGATCCTGATGCTTAGCATTGAAGATCTCAGTGCAAAAACAAATGTGAATTGATTTTTATCAGTTATTTAGCTAGAGGAAATAAGTAGAAATAGTTTCTGTTCTCTCTTGTGAAGGATCAAACTAAGAAATGTGGATATATATACAGTGCCCTCCACTAATATTGGCACCCTTGGTAAATCTGAGCAAAGGTGGCTGTGAAAATAAATCTGC
>JAUMHQ010000078.1:2774953-2787183 GCA_032361165.1 Enteromius paludinosus
TAGACTCCAACCCAACTTTGTCAGTAGATTAACGGCGATATTTTTTTTATCGCGCGATAAGAGTCTCGCGTTAACGCAGCGCGTCAAGTCAGTGATATTGATTCAACCCTGTCCAATAATAACGTGCCATTTGTTGCAAAGTGTCGTTATCCAGCTTTATGCTATCATAATAATGTTACTCAATGGTAACACAATCAAAAAGGTTTGAATGCCATTTCATGAGATATCAGGGAGTTTCAGGTGATCTGAGCAACATGGAGTAGGTCATTATTTCTCCAATTCTGTTTGGTGTCGCTTGTGGTGTAAAAATGACATCACCATTCAACGACACAAATAGTCCCTTTGGAAGCAGTTTTCTGTTGTACATCAGTGTAGGTGCCTCAAGGAAAGACCGCAGACTATGTAGACTGATGAACTATGAATGAACCTCCTGTGAATAGATCAGATGACATTTGGCCATGAGATAAAAGTGAGGCCTTAAAAGCCACAGAAGTGACTAAGCTTGACTTGGTCAGTAGTCAATTAAATTTTCATATAACTCAGAAGACGCTAACCTACAGCAGTTATAAATATAAAAATGCTGCCTCTGTGGGCATGACAACAAAAAAAAATATGATGGTTTTGAATAAATATTCATGCACTCCGCAAGCTAATGAGAAATGACAGAAAAGATCAGGTCAGGTCCTTCCACCGGTCCTGGAGATATCAACTAAATAAGTGATCTAGTGAAGTCTGGACACGTGCTTCTCTTGTTTTGTCTGATCTGAAACAAAACTTTGCATGTAAATCATAAACATGCAGTGAGTCAGCTCTAAAGAATGTGCCGTTTACAACTTAACTAGATGCACAATGTCTATTGCTAGTTAGAGGCAAAGCAGTACTTCAGGCGATGAGGCAAAGTACATAAACACTGGAGTGAAATCACTCTTGAAGCTGCAACAAACATCCCATGCAGAGACTGAGCGGTCAGAGTTTTACAGGAACGAAGGGAAAATCCACAGACCCAGATGCCCTTGGCGGTTCATCGCGTGGAGCCGGACTCTCAGGAATGTTCCTTCTTCCACTTCATTGGATTAACTGCTTAATGTTCTCATTTGCATATTAATGACACGGCAGCTTGTCTTGCTTTAATAGAAGATTTGAACTGGTCTGGAAGGTAAGGAAGAATGCATTTAAGGAAGTGACCTTTAACTAGACTGTAACCTTAAAAACAAACATTCTTCACTTTTGCATTGTTTTTAACTTATTATACCTATATTAATTATCGCATTATCCTCATTATCATTATATGAATACAAACATTATTATTACTATTATTGAATTCAAATATGAAAGTAGAGGACTTTGGATTTATTTATTCTTACACTTATACTTCTTTATTTATTTTTATAAATGGGTAAAATATATGGGTCAAAGACTAGATTTTGGTGTCCACATTAAATTAAATTGACAAAATATGACTTTATATATTTATATAAAGCATATTAAATACAAGAACATTGCCTACTTTAATGTTTTTAAGAACTTTTGCCAAAATCAAATGTTAAAATCAAAGTTATTTCATTTATCATAACGGATATATTAATGTAAAAAATAAACAACATGCTTATTCTGGTCTGCTTATTAAAATTTATAAAAGCAAAAGTGCCCATACTAAATTTGATTACATTTTATGTTATTAAATACGAATGTCTTGCTTACGGACAGCGGCGAAGATGGGTAGACTTAAAATGACAATTCGTTTTTAGGGGCTCCACTGCAATCCTTAAATTAAAAAAATTAAAAATAAAAAAAATGTAAGATTATTTTGTAATATGAATATTTTGCTTAGAAACTAGTTTTCATCTCTGACCCATATATAGTGACTTTTAGAAGCAACACCTGCCAAAACACCACCAGAATCATATGAGCTAAGTCACGTATCCATCTACATGACTGAATGACAGGAATTCAAAACATTCATGTTGTAATGTATAGTTAATGAGCGAGCCGCAGTTGTTGAGCTATTGATAGCGCAGTCACCTGGATGTGAGAATGCTAATAGTTTCTGCTTCCAGGCTGAACAGCAGGTACCACAAACCTGGGAAGTGTTTGAAATGATGGCTGCAGAGTAAGTGGGTCATATTACACGACTTTAACTTGAAAACTCGATAGTTTAACAAACATTTTTCACTCTTTTTCACAAAATGAACAATTAGTCATTATTCACCTACCCTCATGTCATTCTATTTTCAAAACACAATTTAGGATATTTCGGATGAAAACCGGGAGGATTGACTATCCCATTGACTACCAAGTAACAAACACTCAAGGTCCAGAACAGTATTAAAAGACATTGTCAGAATAATCGATCTACCATCTACACACAGACAGTGTATTGCATATTATAGATTATCTATATACAGCTATAACAAGGCATTAAATTTTCTTTTTTTTTTTTTAAATACAAAATCAACTGACCTTTTCTAAAAACTCAGGGTTAAAAAAACAAAAAACAAAAACAAAACACAGATCAGACTAATCACCCCCTATGTAAGATGTCAAATCATTTAATATCCCTAGGTCTCGGTTTAAAGACTGAATAAAAGCTCAAAGTAAAATGCAAAGCATCGTCATGCATAAATAATGAGAATCCAATGCAAATTTTCTAATCAAATTAATTATTGTGAAAAGACGGGCTAAAACAGCATACACTAATGAATCTCTTTGCATATATTAGGCACTTGAGCAATTAAAACAATTCAGTGGCTCTCACTAAACTGCCTGACTGATCCCCAAATAGATTCGGCGCATAAATAAATGTCTATTTATTTTGCAATAGCCGGCAGCGGCCTTAGTTAACATGCAACACGTAGAACAGGACCCAGTTTCTTTGCAAACAGGTACAAAACAAATTTTGAAGTTTCTTAAGGTAACCCAATTGAATTTCTTCCTGCGTTCAAGCTCTCTTGTGATTTGAAGGATCTATTATTGCTTTGTCAGCCAGTATCTCTTTCCAAACCTCTTACAACCTGAATGACAAGAGGAGGGGGGCAGGACCACTTTTAATAATTGCTTGTTCAGAAAGCATTCACATGGTGAACACAGGACCAGCCAATTCCAGAAATAATTCGGGATCCCAGACAAGGCCAATAATGAACCTCACAATTTTGAAACGCAGAACAAAGGCGCATGACGAATACTGAATTAAGCTGTAATGGAATGTCATGAAGCCCGGCGTTACGTGATGACTGGAGCTGTCACTTAAACAAAACCGCTTTCACAGCCTTCATAGCCTTTTTTTTACTGATTTTCTGCCCAAATGTTAGATGGATATTATGACTCCTAGTGACTCTTAAACTCCATTTTCAAGTGAATAAAGAGGGCATGTACAACGATAATGAAGTAAAGCGGAAAAAACAAGGCACAGCTGGAAACTTTTGATTGGGTGTATGGACATTATTTCTGTAATGTGTTGTGCTAAAAACCATTCTGAGAGCAAAAAGCTTTTTCTTCATTGATGTATATATTTTTTTAAAGTTGCTGCATTCGGACAAAATCGGTAACTTACGCTACTACTTAATAGTTTGAGATTTGAAAGTGTTTTTAAAAGATGACTCTTATGCTGAGCAAAGCTGCATTTATTTGACCAAAGAAATACAATACATTCTGGAATATTATTATAATTTAAAATAACTGTTTTCTATTAGGATATATTTTGAAATGGAATTAATTTATGTGATGCAAAGCTGAATTCTTCAGTGTTACATGATCCTGATTTGATTTTCAAGAAATATCGTCATCCTGCTTAATATTATAATAGGAGACATCCATTGCGATTTTCCCTTTAATAAATAGAAAGTTCAAAATACTAGTATTTATTTTATATTATTTTAATATTTTGTAACTCTGTAAATGACTTTACTGTCACATTTGATTCATGTAATGCTTATTTGCTGAATAAAAATCTCTAGTGAAAAAGCCAATTTAAAATACATTTATTCCATACCAAGCTTAGTTCAAATCTATGAACATATTGCTCAAGATATAAAAATTACAATTACACTTTGTCTGGAGTACGACTTGTACACAGCACACATTTCTTAATATTAGTCCTGAAATATGTTTTAATGTCACTCACTACAGTATAAAGTTTAATTGAAAGATATTTAAAGTGTACCTGAAGTATACTTGCAGTAGTTCTACTTTAGCACAATCGAATATACTTCAGTTTAGTTGGACTTAAGCACTACTTCTGCACATTTTTTATTAAACACATAAATATGTATATGTAGAACCTCATTAAGTATCAGATTTCGGTCTTACATTTTCTACTGGTTTAAGACAGGTAAAGAAATCATTGTGAAAGCAGCAATTATCGGCGTTTGAAAGATACGCAATGAAAACGACCAAACGGTGTGCAGTATTTATCTTCCCTTATAATGTGCATTTATCTTGATGTACTAACAGCGGCGACTCTGGCAAGCATCAATCTCAATGTCAACTCGCCATTTAAAGAGCCGTTTTAGCAGCGTTTTTCCTCTTTCTCGCACTGGAGGCCCTCCCTCGGCACCATAAACATTCATCAGACGCAGTATAAAGCTGAAAAATAAGAATCCAACAGGCAATATAAAAACGTATTCATGCTTTGCACGAGCTGACATGGGAAGATGGGATCCAGTGCAGTCGAAAAATAAAAACCATATTCATATCCCCCCCCCCCATCTGACAGGGGAAAAGCTGTTGGGTAATTTCACTTTTTTTCCAAAGTCCAATGCCTCTAAAGCTCTGATCCGACTGTTTCTTTACCGTCTACTTTTGGATTTAGTGGAAATCACTGGAGGTCTAGCGCCACTACAAACTGACATCTGCAGGAGCTTGAAGTCAATAATCTCTTCTCGTTAGCCTGGAGGTATGTATTATTCTCAGCACTATGGGAAAGAGACCTTTCCAACAACCACAAAAGAAACACCACAGTAGAAGAGTCCCAGACCTTCTCTAGATCTCCTGTTTTACGCCTGCTTCAAAAGAAGACCGGTGTGCGTTGATCTGTTCAACACGTCTCATGGGAAGTCTTATAGTGGCTACGGTGCACAATGCTAAGATTGGTGTTGTGCGCATTGATTCAGTAGTAGTTGGTGATGAATATCGTCCTGTGGTGCATGTCACCTGGGGTCTGCCCTTTCCTAAATTGATCCATTTGTCCCATTTAAACACAGCTGAACAAGCTTTTTTTGGTAAAGGTTAAGACCCCTGGTATTAGGATAGGCAACATAAGCAGGATTGTGGTAAATGTACTGAGGTTTAAATGTATAATGCTTTTCTCAATATCTCAATATGTTATAAATAAACAAGTTAGCATCTCATAAAAAAATAATCATGGATTCCCCTTAAATATAGTTTGTTAAAACATTAAAACTGCGGTAACAAAATTAGTATTGCAAATATACTGCCAGATACTTACACTTTTTACTTATATTGTTTTTGCAATAGCAAAAAACAAATTTTGACATTTTCTCAACATAATGTGAGTGGTATCTGCCAAATCTCGCCACCATGATGTTATTAAGTTTAACATGTTGCTATGTGATTTTCAAGTCAATACATTTTTTTGCCTGTTTTATTATCCAGAAAGTAAAAAGCATATATTTGACCAGTCCAATACTATACTGTTAAAAATTTGGGGGTTAGTAAAATTATTTTATTTTATTGAGTTACAGTATGTTTATCAAGGCTGCATTTATGTAAAAAAATTATCCAAAAAAAAAACAACTTTACTGACCTAATTTATTGATTTGCCTGATAATTTTTTACAGTAAATGTATTACTTATTTTTATATTTTAAGTTTTATTTTAAATGTAAAATAGTAAATTTTTAGCATTATTTATTATTTTTTATTATCAAAAAAGTAAAAAGTATATATTTAACCTATACTATACTGTTAAAAATGTTGGGGGTTAATAAAATTATTTTATTTTATTGAGAGTCTTACAGTGTGTTTATCAAGGCTGCATTTATTTATTCAAAAATAGAATAAAATTTCGAAATATATAGTAAACTAGATGTTATCTATTTAAAAATAATTTTTTTTATATATTTTCAGCAGCCAGCGCTCCTTCTTCAGTGTCACATGATCATTTTTAAATAATTATAATTTATATAATTATATAAATAAAATAATAATAATAAAACAAAAATGAAGTTAAAAAAAGTTACCGACTAAAGTAAATAAAGGTTTTATTTCTCCTAATATTTTAATTTCCTAACATTGTGAAGAACAAGTAATTAGAAATAGAAACACTTTCCAAAATTACGAGTTTTATTGTCTATATTTAAGGCTTGCTAAACAGAAGTATCATTTTTTTAATCTTACTGACATCACACATTTGAAAGGTAGCATAGTTTTAGTAAACACCACTAAATAGTCAACATCACTGAGTGTAGTTTGCCTAAAACTACACTTGTTAAGGACACCTCAGAATTTAAAGCCATTTTGTGACTGGCTCAATTTTCGCTATTGCATATTTCACTATTAAGCATAGGTGAAAAATAAATGAAATTGAATTACAGAAATACCCTAATGGCAATGAATAGATAAATCTATTAGAGATAAATACTATAACAGGGGTTTATTATTCAATACTGCCAAGTGTTTCTTCGAACTAAATCTGCACTTGTGTGTTTTTGGTCTTCAGAGGCGAGCGAGGGTCTATGTGAGTCACATTCATTATGGGACTTTTATAGATTTGAGGATGTGATGGAGGTGTATTCCATGGAGATTTGCCAGTCAAGAAACCGAAAACAACTTTTTGTTGCACTCACTTGTAAGATTTCAGAGCTCTGCTGCCGTACTCCAGCGCCGTCTCATATTCGTCCAGACTAATGCAAGCATCCATGGCCAGATCCAGCATCCTGAGCACATAGATGTTCCTGTCCGGGACGACGTCTGCGCATCTGTGCAAAAGAGCCTGGCTCTCTTTTAGCAACTCCTCCCAGCCTTTTGATTAAACAGTTCAGGATACAACCAGAAACAAGCCAAAATTTATCATGAAAACTGCAGTAGCTCAAGAAAGATCTAGAAGTCCTGGTGGAGCCTGGCACACAAAATCCAAAATGAAATCTATGCTTATTATTATACAGGAAAGACAGCTTGTTTTTTCTTTCATGAATCAGAGAGGTAAAAGCAAGTGAGCTAGACAGAACTGACAGCTTTGTCCTCACACCTTTCACTGCAGTGTCTGACAACTGGGCATGGTTTCCAGAGCAAAAGCGCTACAGGCTAGTTCACTTCACTCTGCTTAACCCTGAGATACAGTCAGTTCTCGCCCACCGCGTGTCAGGCCTTGATTCAGCTGTGAAGGATACTCTGATCCGACTGAAGCTGCTCCAGGTGAGGGATGGCGTCTCTTAAGGATGTCCATGCCGCCTTCTCTCCAGCCAGCATGTCACAGTCCTGTTCACAAAATAATGTCAAACAAATTCAATTTATTATTATTATTATTATTATTAAACCAACAGGAACAGTAGCAAAAAATAACATAACACTTTATTGATCCAAATAACAATAAACATGCAATTTATTTTTATATATTAAGTTTTATTTTAAAATGTGAAATTGTCCATTTTTATTATTTATTTATTTTTACACAAACATTTAAAGTGCCCCTATTATGGCTAACAAAAAAATTAATATTTTGGTTCTGGGAGTCCTCCGGACAGGTTGACATGCATAAGCAGTTGAAAAAGAACATTGTCTTATTATATGCATTTATTTTTTTACCTTAGTTGCTCATCGACTCCCAAGTGATGTGTTTAACGATTCATTTTTCCAAACTGTTAATTGATCCAATTAATTTCATTTTAATTTGATCTAGCATGTAATACCTGATAAAGCAACGTTTGTGAGCTTGTCAGCGTTACCAGGGAAACAAATTATTGTATAACTGCTACAAAAGTAACACCTATAGTGGCAAAGAATGAATTTGCATTTTCATTCAGACCAACATGGAACGACCAACACGTTTGTGGGCAATGTGTTAATATTTCACCTTGACGCCAACATGAAATGGCTTGGGACTCGTTTCAGAGTCAACTCTTTCTTTTGAGAGACAGTTACTTTTTTAAAACAGGATGTTTTCATTCACTTAGGTCATTATCAAAAATTTATTATAGGGGCACTTTAAATTTTACTTCATAAATGCATTTATTGGTATTAACTGTAATTATATGTTTATTTATATAAACACATGTATCTAAAAAAACATCCTTATTATCATGCTTCATGCAGTGCTACACTTCACTGCACACAAATACTGCAATTGTTCTCATTCAGGTTTGTCCTAGACCAAAGTTTTAACCGAAATTCATCAAACATGAAAGAGCTTCATCCCTACAACACAACAAAAACATTAAAAGGAGAATGAGAGAAGCTGTCAGGATTATAGAGCTGTGAGGTGCGTTGAGACTGAACGGGCTTGTTTCTGAGAGGGCAACTTTATATCAGGATAAGTGTGATGACGAGTCGGAGCCATAGGGGGGGGTCTGTCAGACACTCAGATCCCTGCAGAGAGACGTGTGTGTTTGTGTGGCCCCCGGGGATACACGTATAAGTGCCTCTGAGACATCAAAGCTGTGTGATGCATCAGAGGTGAACAGTCACAGCGCTGACAGCACACACACACACACAGAAAATGAAATTTAAACTCTTTCTCAGAACTGCTTCGACCTAAATAGCACCTTTCCATCATGCATTCTCAGTAAATAACTCTTCATTACTCACTGGGGTCCATAAGGTTCTTAAAACATTTAAAATGTTACAAAAGATTTCTCAATTAAATGCTGATATTTGTAACTTTCTATTAATTTTAAAAGTAAAAAAAATAAAAAATAAAATAAAGAAAATAAAGAAAATGACGATTTTCACAAAATAAGCACAAAATCATTGGAATAAATGACATTTTAAAAATTAAAATAGAAAAGGGATTTTAAATTGGAATTATATTTGACAATATTACCCTTTTTTGGTCCCCCCATCTCTCTATATTTAAAAAAATAAATAAAAATCTTTAACTACATAATATAGACATGATTTGCAACTTCCCAAACAAGTAACAAACATAAAATATAGCACATCAATAAAGACAATTAAAAAATAAACCACACTGCCCATCAGAAAGCCAAACTATGCCATTCAAATTCATTTTTGTTTATCTACAACTACATCTTGCAACATATTATTTCAAATGACATACAAGCAGGGCCCTGTCTTGGTTTTAAAAATATGTTGCCGGCATTAAAGCGAGAAAGCATACCAGTATGATGCTAAAAAATAGTTCTGGGATGAGAAAGGCCACCATGAATATATGTATGAATGGAGGAAGAAATACTGCATGCCCCATAAAAATGCACCAACCTTACTGCAGGAGATATTTCATGAAGCCGGTTATAACTGTGTGGAGATATTTGTACTGTTCAGCCAAAGGTCGAGAAACGAAAAGTATTTTTAGAGACCAAATGAAATGAGATATTCACAGTAAGCTGAAGTGCCCTCTATGTGTTTTTGTTCCAGTGCACTCAGTCCATGCAAACTATCCAGGCTTTATAAATCATTTATCAGATAGAGTGCAGGCTGTCCGAAATGCAGGAGAGAGATGTGCATGTCATGAGAGGCCAAAAACCTGCAGGCTAACTTCCTGTAGTCTCCACCAGACCACAATCCTCTGCTTCTACAGCGGAAATCACTATAATACTCATAACTGCACATGAAATCACTTATTGTTCAACACTAACCCTGCAGGTTTCGACTTTTTTTTTTTCATTCTAGTCAAATCTCCATAGTTATAAAGTGGCTTTGAAGCATGAAATTATACATCTGCTTGCATTAAGGAAAAACCTTTATTTGCTGCTCCTTTTCAATGAAAAAGCCATTTTCTTGTTAACGTGAACAGTCTAATTACAGGGAGAGAGCCAGGATTCAAATTATAGATGGGGGTTCAGACTTTGTTTGTTAGTGTACAGTAAATTAAATAATCACGTTATTCATTACAGCACTGTTCAGAGTGCACCGAATAATAAAATATTCCAGTGAACAAAGCATGACATCCTCATATAGTCTGACTACACAATAAAAGCACTACAGTATGTTGTACAATCTTCATAAAGATACAGTACAACACAAGAATTAATTTCGTTAAGAATAAAGAAAATGAAAAAAATTAAGGATTGTGCATGAATTCTCAGTCAATATCTGTACATAGACTTAGGTTTAGAAGTAAATATTCATTGAAATACATATGTCTATTAATCATATGCTTTTTAATAAATTATTATATTATTATATTTATTCTCTGAAAAATGGTCTAATAGAAAAACTATTAAATATATATATATAATACATAATATAATAAAAGGTTAATTTAAAAAAATCTGAATGCATATTCAGCAGACCGTATTGAGAAAGCAAAATGGGAAATAACAATAATAATTTAAATTTAGAAACTTTTTTTAAATTTAGCACCTCCTTTGTAACACATTACAGAAATATTTACCCAAAAAACTAAAAGAATGAGAGTTTAAACAACTGATAAAATCATCACAATAATCCACAAGTGATGTAAAACTAAATTTCCCCAAATCTGTTCTGATTTAGAAACTAGATCTACTGTACATTTTGGATGACATTTTCATTTTTGGGGTCATTTAATTCATTCCAAAGGTTCTTGCATACTGTTTAGAACTGCTGACATGTGAATTGGGACTCATTTGTAAGTGAGACATGGTGTAAATGTGGAAGAACGGTGATACTACAGAACAAAGTGAAGAAGTGTGTGTCCAGACAACCTTCATGAGCAGAAGAACATCTGTGTCCCCCCCCCACATGACTGTCAGCCTGAATCACATCTCCGGTCGCCGGAGGTTCTGGGAAGGTGATAACCTGAGCATCCCTCCTGTACTTTACTGCACATACAGCTGCTCTATTGTTTTAGCGTGTCAGTGTGTCCTATTGCACGCACACAGGTTGTCAGATTACCGCAAAGCTGGTGCTGAATCAACAAGTCCTTCTCATCAGAATGTCATCAGTGTAACACTTTACACACCCCACCTGTAATTACCTCATGCGCTCCTTCCAAACACACACGCTTTGATGGAGTGTAATGATGGAAAACATGCTGAACAACAAAAACAGAGGAGAAAAAAACTAACTAGATTGTTATTGTACTCATTTTGAGAATAAATGTTTTAGTAAATATTATTAACACTTCCATTGGGGCCTATTTGATTTTTATATATGTATGTGTATGTGTGTGTGTGTGTGTATACTTTTATTCAGCAAGGGTGCATTAAATAAGATATTTTTAATGTAACATGCATTAAAAAAATAAATGGTAAAGTAATTTTCAATTATATATAAAACTAATATTTCCATAATACAATATTCTGGTGCCTGTTTAATGATTTACATGTGGTCGGGCTGATTGATTGATTGATGGGTGAATGAAATGATTTTGTACCTCACATATCAGGTGTCCTAAAATCCAAACCTTACTAAAAACAAGCTGAAAACACTTTGACTGTTTTGGATTCAGACCCAGAAGGAAGTGAAGGCAGGGATGAAACCCAAGTCTCCATCTCAGCAGCCCTGAGCAAGAGCGTTTATTCTTATCTGCAGTATCTGACAGGTGACTCAAGCAGAGGTCAGTCTGAGCAGCTGCGTAGGTGTTAACAGCAGGGATAAAGCCTCTTCTCTTGAGCTCAGTGCAGAGTTATTTAGCATGGGACGCCTGCATGCAGGTGCAAAATAACCACAACATAAGCCTGCAGGGAACTTGTGTATTACAGTGACATGTTTGAGCACACATGCCACAAATTCTGTATGTCATTCGCAATCCATTTAAAGAGATAGTTCAGCCAAAAATGAAAATCATTTACTCATGCTGTTCCAAACCGCTATGAGTTTCTTTGTTCTGTAAAACACAAAAGAAGATACTTTTTTGAAAAAGTCAGTAGGGTCCAAAATAACACTGAACCATTCTGATTCATTGCATGTTCAAAGCAACCCAACAGATATATATATATTTTTTCATTTGTGTTCTGCAAAAGAAAGTAAAACATATTTGAAACAAAATAAGGGTGAGAAAGTGATTGATTTTTATTTGTGGGTTATTTTAAGTTACACTACGGGGCCGTTGAATGCTTGAATCTGATTGGCTGACGAACGTTCTGAGGTGTGCAATTATTTTCAGGGAAACGC
>JAUMHQ010000078.1:2809843-2824531 GCA_032361165.1 Enteromius paludinosus
AGAGAGAGAGAGAGAGAGAGAGAGAGAGAGAGAGAGAGAGAGAGAGAGAGAGAGAGAGAGAGAGAGAGAGAGAAAGTCTTTACAGACACATACACGCACACATAAAAGTGTACATACACATATATATATTGTATTGTATATTTTATGAGTGTAAAATCACTGTGTTTGACATCACCATCTGTGACATCAGTGTACACCTCCCAAATACTGACATATCCACCCCCAAAGTGTGTGTATGTAAATAAATATACATGCACTGTGTTATCAATGATGGAAATCAAACAGTCTGGGGAATAAAAAAACATCCACAGCAGGGTGCGAGTGGAAAAAGGGAATATCCATATCCTGCCAAAAATATCATATTTTTTATTCAAACATGCCAGTGGATGAGATCCAATCCAAACTATATATCTGAGGTAAAGCTACACAGACGTGCTGAATGAGTTTCCAACAGAACCGGTTATTTTAAGTCCTACTTCAAGCAGTGAGGAAATCATTACATCGCCAACAGCGTCTCCTGTGAAGTTAACGTACATCTTCAGTGTGCTAGAGGTAAAACAGCCAGCCCTTGTAAATAAACACCGCATATCGCTATGCATACAGTTTATGATATATAAAAACACATATCAATCTAGTGTGCATACAATCAATATCTTTAAACTCAAAACAGACGCCAATCGTATTTCCCGGTATCCCCGATGCAAAGACGCTGGGATATATTTTACAACTCCCCACATTCTTGCTTAACTATATACTAGATCACATAAAGCCAATACCATCACAGAGAAATTGCCTTGCGTCTTTGAGGCTTAGAATCAGAATAAAACTTCACGTGGGTTGGCAACATGCACTTTTAGATTTATTGGCGTACCTCATCTTCACAGGAGGCTTATTTATGACCCCGTGGACTCACGTTTAATAGGGTTTTGCTTCTCGTGCTGTGAAAGGGACATTTGTATTAAGAAGACATGGCTTAAAGCGTTTTTAATACTGCAGACTGATGCCAGAAGAGACTTCATAAAATAAACAAGGAGGACGAATTAGACCGTCTACAAGCAGCGTGACTTAACGCAGGCATTCTCAATTAGACAGAAAGATTGGAGGGAAAAGTCAGAGAGCAAATTCGCGTTATTTCATATGTTAAATCATGTTCTCGTCGTGCGACTCATTAAAAACATCACAGTGTGTGTAATTAGCTCCTCAATGAAATATTTAGCTGAACTGCGTTTTCATGAATAAAGATTCTGCACAATGAAGCTAAATTTGATACTGTGTTTTAGCAGTCTGTGATCGACTTTAGTAACAATAGACTGCACATACAATATTTTAAAGCATGCAGGTGCAGGTATTTACAACATAATGCATTATAATGTAATTGTTTACATGGGGAAAAATACAGTATTTAGAAGATTAAAAGAGTATTTGGTCACACTTTATATTAAGTGTTCCTAATACCTGTGTACTTCCATAGTAACTAGATGTGTATGTAGTATGTAACCACAGTGTAAGTACACACCGGTACATAGTATCTACAGCTGTAGTATTTCTGTAACTACACACATGTAACAACCCTCAGAATGGTGTGTGTCAGTACAAATGTGTAACAGGACATTGGTAACAGTTCACTAAGTAGTCATCTAACATGGATTACATAGCTACATTTTGTAACAGCAGTATGTATAAGAGTAACTGGAACAGGGGGTGATAAGGGGGTGTAGTTGGGTAGGTTTAGTGCGTTGGTGCACCACTGTAATACCAGTGTATTTACATGGTAACTCCTCAGGAACTGCCCACTTAATATAAAGTGCAACATTCTGGACACCAATAACAATTTATATATGAAGCCTAATTTACTGCCCGCTGCTGTGTGACATCAGAGTAGCTACATGCTAAATCCATAGCAATTGGCTATTTAATATAAAGTGTTACACTTTATTTAGCAAAAAGCGCTGTTAGTCCGGTTACATATTTGTACTTCCATTACCAAAAAGTGTTGTTACCAATGTCCTGTTACACATTTGTACTTACACACACCATTCTAAGGATTGTTACATGTGTGTAGTTACAAAAATACTACAGCTGTAGATACTATGTACCTACTATGTACTATGTTTGTTCCCCCCCCCCAAATAATGCAATTCTGACCTTGTGTGCAATTCTAAAAGTGTGTATTTTCCGCAAAAACACAGTTTATATATGAATTAATTTGCAAAAACAGACAACTTTTTACAAGTTTTTTACAATTTCTAAAAATGTTTTTTCAATGTGCATTCCAATAAATCTCAATCAAACTGCAGTTGGGTTATTTTTATTAGGTTATAACTTTAAAATACAAGCTAACTGACACAATAAACAACAATAAAAACCTGATAACATAATAAAAAACTATGATTTGTAAACATTTTTAAAAATTTAGTTTTTGCAAATGAACACTTCATATAAAATAACAACAGATAACAGAAAATGAACAGGAATTGAATGAAAGGCTAAAACTCCTATGTTGATTTTAATGAGGTCTTATCTCAATTCTAAAATGACAGATCAATCCAATTGGACACATTAGAGTGAGAGGATATTAGTCTGACACGCAGAAACTATAATATGCACTATATGTTAATCCATTGGAAGCAGAACAGCTCTTTAAATTCACCATATGCATTCACCACGAGGCGAGACCACAACGCTGAGAGTCATGATCCATAATCATCATGTTCAGAGAGAGCATTAAATCAATCCACAACATTATCTCTCGCACACAGACATATCAATGACCGCGGGGCTCCAGGATCCACTTACAGCTTCTTAGATTACAGCCAGAGACACTTAAGAACGCCAACTCCAATGAGCAGGCCTGGGACGAAGCGCATGCAATATGAATCAGCCGTTTTTAAATCACGAACATTTAATGTGTTTCACTCTGCCCGTGATGAAGTCTGAGGAAGCTCAGGGCGTGTAGAGAGAGTAATGAGTCTGTTAAATATATAATATCCCCAAGAAGCTCCAAGAAACACGGGCAGCTTTCGTGAACGTCTCTGATGGAGATTTGTGAAGGCACTTTCAGCTCTGCCTTGAGTCAAATCTTCTAACCTCCAATCGCAGCTGACCTTGTAATTTCTCGCTTGCCCCTTTACATTCATAATGTATGTGCATTTGAATATCCTTAAGTGAGATCTGAGTATGTTCAATCTGACCATGAAGTGGGCTCTATGTTGACCCAGCAGTGGTCTCGTCTTGGCGGTAAGCTGTGTCACACTGGTCTACAATTTTCTGCTCTTATCAAAGCTGTTGATTCTAGTGAAGGAAGCAGTGGAGGACGAGCTGGAGGTTGAACGTCTCATCAGTGTCATCACTTCACCGTGAGGGTGAGAGGTCATACAGGGCCAACAGGGGCCTTGGGACATCTCTATCTCTCTGTTCGCTGCTGTTCAAAGCCTCAGAGTCAAAATGCAATGCGGTGAAGATATTATGAACTCAAAATTAACTGAAGGGGAGTGAAAGGGATTTTAGACTATAGAGGACACACTGAGGTCTAATTTCATTATCATCAGAATGTTTTAAACTGTTGCATTTTTTTAATCAAATGTGGCTTTTGAAGATGTATATCATAAAATAAAACTTATATTAAAATTATATTTAATTCTGCCAAAAAAGAAAAAGAAAGAAAGAAAGAAAAGAAAAACATTATATATTTAAAAAAAATACTACAGAATTATAATAGAATGAAATTGCATCATATTAACAACAGCAAAAATAATAATTATATTTAGTTAGTATAATATATATATATATATACACACACACTGTATACACACACACACTTTTTTTCATTTGCATATTTTCCAAATACAAATATTTTATTTATCATATTATTTTTTTAGATTACCGCAAAGCAAATGAAATAGACAAATAATAATAAATAATAATAATGATAGATTTTTTTGTCATTACACATTACTGTAATACAATAATTTATATAATAGTGCCAAAAATGTACTTTTTTTATTTAGAGTAATACAGTATAGTTAAAATATAATTAAATTAAATTCATTTAAATTTAAATATAAATATAACCCAAATTCCAGAAATATTCCAGAAACTAAAAAGAATATTAAAATCACATGACCACACAATAAAGCATAGATAACATAACAAATATTTAAACTGAGAAGATTTCAAATTTTATTCCCAAAATGAGCTAATTTTTAAATTGGATACATGCTATAAAATAAAGTAATATGTAAACTGCAATGTACATATATAGTAATCTAATATTTATATTTATTTATATTAAAAGCTAAATACCCATTTATGCAAATTAGAATTTTTATTTATTTTTATTTAGATTTTGGGGCAAAACTCAACCATTATATTTTCTTGGTTTGAAAACCCAGATGTCCTATATGTTAATTTCTTGTGCTATATCTCTATATGTGGGAAGGTTTTTCTCTTTACGCGAGTAATGTATGACTGAGGTCTGGGGACATTGCAGCAGTACATGTGACATTATTGGATGCCTCTGGAAAAGCAGCTCATATCTAATAAATGCAGTTGTACCTCACATAGGGAATTTGTGCCCAGAGCTGCAGGAAGCACAGACTCATATCTCAGCGTGCCACACTAGACACGTCCTCCAAAAGCTCTTTGTATTTCTACACACAAGAACAAGAAAAATCCTTTTTATGTTGCTTATTGTGATTTTAAGTGTGTTCCAGCTCATCCAGAATCAGAGCACATGTGATTGATGGCTCAGGATGAGAGTGGCAGCAGAGGCTGGTTTTTATGAAAAGCACACAGCATGAAATCGCTGGTGCAGCCACTGGAGTGCAAGGCCAAATTTTGTCTTTCTGATGGGATCCTGAACTTTGCTTGAACTTGAGAAATGAAAGAGGACAGCTAATGACGTCCTTCTACACAACAGATCATGTCAGGACTCATAGGGTCAGTGATAGGTACTAACATCCTTGGTGGCTCAGGGCACATTTTTGGCTGCTACAGTATATTGTACCTTACACATGGTTTGAAACTTCTCAATTAGATTCAATCAAAAACAAGTAAGTCGGACAATTAAACCATACTCACAAAACCCTAATGTTTGCAACAGGACAGTTAAAGTACTGAGAATTTATGAAAGAGTCAAAAATACTGTCGTTCAGATTTTATTAGGACACAAGCACAATTAAAGATGATTAAAATCTACTGATGCATTGAAGTAGCAGGCTTGTTTTAAATAAACAATAAATGTGCTGCTTCTCATAACTTTTCATCATTCACTGTTTGTAAGCTCTTAACCCTCTGATGCATGGAAAATTAAATGAAAAAAATTTAGCTTGTTATTAAAAAAAAAAAAAATACACACTACTAGTTGGCACAAACATTTTACCTGCTTTTAAAATAAAAACTCTTGTGCACACCAAGGCTGCATTTATTTGTCAAAAAATATGGTACAAAAAGTAAATATTATTACAATTTAAAATAACAATTGAACATATTTTAAAAATGCCATTTATTTCAGTGATGCAAAGCAGAAATGTAAGCTTCATTACTCCAGTCTTCAAGGTCACCTGATCTAGAAATCTAGAATTAGAATTCTAATAAGCTGATTTGAAACATTTATCATTATTTAAGTATGGGCAAGCACCAATCATGGTTGTAGATGATGTACATATAATATAACATATTTGTATGGAGCTATAAATCTGAATTCATATGCTACAAAATCTTTAAGCATCTTTCTGACATGATAAGTACTTAGTTACAGACAATGCCAGCAGACGCTTTATTCACTTTAAAGTTGGGCGAGAGTAGAGAGAGACAGAGCAGATCTGATTTAATCAGGATGAGAGTCTCGTGGACTGAACTGGATATGACAATAGTACGCACTAAAGAGGACACTAGTCCATCTTATCAGTACTATGGCAGCGCTGATGAGCAGATTTCATTGGAATGAAGAGGGCTCTGATCAGATAAACTTTATCTGCAGCAGACACCAAGAGAAAGTGTGCATGCTTGTCTGTCTGTGTGTGAGGCTTCTGTGAGCACTTCAGCAAATCAGATACTCTCACATGCAGGAATTGGTTTATGGGTTGAAAAAAAAAAAAAAAAAAAAATTGGAAAAAATAAAATCTACAAAATTAAAATATTTTTTTTTAGGAAAGCATTACTGAAAGGGTGAAATATTATATATAATTATACTAAACTGAACAGAACAGAACAAAACTAAATTAAATAAATAAATTAGACCTTTGAGAAGGATTCTGAAAAGATTTAATGGTTAAAAAAAATAAAAAAATAAAAAAATAATAAATATACAGAAAAAAATATATATATATAATAAAAATATTAAAAATATAAAAACAAAGTAAAATAAAGCTATATAATAAAACTAGTAAAGACAAAACAAAGAAAACAATAATTGCAATTATGTATTGTTTTATACTGTATGCTAAAAAAAAATCTAAATATAGCAACTTACTATAATGTACGTATTATTCATGCAATTTTGTAAAGAGAACTATTAGTCATGATTGCTCATAATTAGGGTTAGGGAAGCAAACTGTTCGAAATGTATTTTGAGAGGTAAAAACAAAGCAAAGCAATAAAACTCTATTTGGTAACGCTAGTTAAAAACAGCAAATAAATAATATACAGACTGTATTTCTATCTTTCACAGCCTAGTTTTCACTCGGCATGCACTTTATTATTAACACATCTTTTGATGCATGCTATGAATCGAAATGGTATTCCTATCCTGGTCAACCCGTCAGTTAACTAATCACCGCTAACTTCCCATCAATAATGCAAGAGAGGTAGCAGCAACTATAGGCCAAACAACACATCTTAGATTAATAGTGTGTGTATCCTTTAGTCATTTGTGAGAGTATTTCACTCATGAAACCCCTACAGCAATTACAGCTACGCGCACTTGTCTTTGTACAAGAGTATGACTAAAAGAACACGCACTGCAGCGATCAGTCATTCACACACTGCTCTGCAGCTGAGGCCTCAGAGCAATAAGCAGAAATGACAGGCATACAGATAAATGCCAACAGTCCAGCAGCACATCAATAAAAAACAACTCAATACTACGACTGTCCCCGGGAGGGTGGCTATCAAACACAATTTCTCCTTTATTTGGATACATAAGTCACAGGTAAAATACATACATTTCATTGTTTTAGTAAAGAAAGATCAAACCACAAAACAGTTCACTACACCGAGCCATTTGTGCAATTACTTGTAGTTTCTTAAAGTGTGGAGCAATTTCGTTGAAATAATTTGATTAAGTATTAAAGGCTTCATCTTCTTCTCTATCAGAAAGTTGATAACAGACACATGAGCTGTATTTGGCCTGTTTCTTCTAAAAGTAGGCCTGAAAAACACAGTCTAACAGCAAGCCTTTTAGGAGCTTGGCACCTGCACTGCAGAAATATTCATAGCAGAGGGTGAGATGCTGTCTGGCACTGACGGTTCTTGGCAAAGACAGGTGACTGGATGATCTGAACTCAGAGAGCTGGGGGCAATCATTTATTATGGGACTTAAAAGTGATGCTCAAACATGTCGCTCTCAGTCTGTAAAAACACACAAATTTGAAAGCAAAAAAGATGGTGGTTAAACGAGGCGATTCTGAGAAGATTCAGGAAGTCAGGAAGGAATAAATAAATGTAATAAAATGTACTAAAAATAAAATACAAAACAAAATAGCAAAAAATTTGTATAATTGCATCGTACTAATTGCATTGCTTTACACAGTTTGTTAAAAAAAAATATAGCAAATTATTACAAATAAATAAAATTCATTTACAATAAAATGTGAATAAAATGAATAAACAAAAATGTATAAAATGTAATGAAAAAAATAACAGCATTACATTTTATGTTTCATATGTCGAAAAAAATATCAAGATCTAGAAACTTATTAAATGGAATTAAAACGATAAATTAAAAAACTGAATAAATTTTATTGGGAAAAAATACAGCTTACTAAAAATGTTATAATTCTACAGTTGAAACAAGTTTGAAGTTGTTAATCGTCGATTTATTCATGCGCATTTCGTCAGTAAAGCCGGTTCTTTGATTAAATCTCAATCAGCTGTTTTTTAAATGCGCTAGGGTTGGGTCGATAGACGATGACATCGTCCATCGCCGATGGCCTATAGACATCACGATGCTGAGCCGCTTGCAACAGCAACCAGCTCGCGAAAAACACACTTTATCTATGGCGGCAAATCTGTGGCATTAATAAGCGAGCGCACCACTGATGCTGGCGAGTTGGGTAAATGATTTCCGCGAGAGGAAAACAGATGTACATGGGAAGAAACGGGGCCGCAATCTCATATCAAACCCACGCGCAAGTCAAGCACTCGTGCAGGAGCACTTCTGCGCTCAATCCTCTCTCACCTGCTCGCGCGAACACTGTTTTGTCAGTCGTGAGGCGGGGCTTGGTGTTTTAGTTACAACTAAACCCACCCCCAACCGGCTACAGCGACGACAATGTCATCGTCCATCGCGATGTTTCACATTAGACATCGTACAATGCCAAATTGGTCGACATCGCCCAACCCTAAAATGCGCGCCAATTGATACAAAAGCTACGCAATATCCCGTTCAAAATCGGAAATGAATCTCTTTTGATTCTGAAGACGATATTGCGTAGCTCGCCAGTGATCTATGGCTCTGTGCATTTTAAAAAACAGCTGATTGAGATTTACCGCTAATCAAAGAACCGGCTTTACTGACGAAATGCGCATAAATTAAATCTCCCAGCCCTACTTTCAACTAGACTTGACTTCTTCAACTTGCACCTCTACATGTGTGAGTTTGCTTTGCCTTGCTTGCATAATTCTACAATATACATACTGATACTGTGTCACATTCCATTAACACGTAATCTTTGCATTATTTCATTTCATGCACATCATGGTTACACTTCATTTAAAAGTCCTATTCTCGCTATTAACAAACCATTAACTATGACTTTAGCCTCAATTAACTCCTAATTAAAATATTTCTGTAGCAACCAGAATTTCTAACGGCAGATGTGTTGATGTGCTGACTTTACAAATTAGCGATTGGCTATTTTATTCAGAAGGCAGGGCTTCCTGTGATTGATCAGCCATGTTAAGCATGGCATTCTCCCCCATTCAAAACTAGTGAGTCACATGTCTTGGGCATTTGTTAATAGTTAATAATGTAGTTGTGAAGAATTAGTATTGGCAAGTATTGGCAGGATTAGGGATGTAGGATATGTTCATGCAGAATACAGTAGTCAACATTTGAAGTGGATCAAAAAATACATCATCAAAAGTGTTCTAAAACAAGAACACATTTAGTTTTAGGTTTTAGGACAACTTTGATGAAAGATTTTGACTACTGTATGTGTGTTTTATAAACACTAATAAAAAGTCAGTGTAAGGCATGCTAACAAGCAGAACTGGTCCCTATGCTAAAGTGTTACAGATGGCATCTATAGACATTGAGTTTTAACTTTTGATAACTTTTGACACTCTTTTAAAACTCCAGATGCCCAAATACACAGCCTGTGAATATAGAGAGTGCCAGCTGTGTGGTGTTTAGCTGTGAATCTCACTGAGGTGTACTGACACAGCACTGATTCAGCACACGTGTGCCTGCTCCTGACCCCAGACGCTGGACGGGACATACCAGCTGCCCACATCCACCCTCCACAACCCCACTCACAATGAGCTGGAACAACAGGCCACATACCAGAGCTGAAGCCCCTAATCCACAGAGCAGAACATCAGGAGAAAACCAGCGGAAAGCGTGTTAGCTGACTGAGATCAACCCGTAAAGGTTAAAAGGTTCGATGATTTTAAAAGACTGCGCCTCCTCGTCGTACAAGTTTGCAGAAGTGTGTGGTGTGTGTGCTCTCCCTCGGGTCGTTTGAGCAGCCTTGCATTCATAAAGATCTTCGCCTTTGACTGACAGCTTGAAAAGAAGTACGGATAAATTTGCTCAGACTACAGATCAGCAAGATTAGTTGGAAAATGTCTGCTATGTTGAATTTGAATGAGGAGGCCTCTGGCTGCTGCTCGAGCTCGGACTAACAAAACCTGCAGTAGCTTTAGCAGAGGAATTATTTTTAGCAATGAGTTATTACATATAGGACTTTGAAGGATGTTTAAAAATTATTGTGAGAGGACAATCAATCAATTGATCAATCAATCAATCATTATTAATGGCAGGGAGTCATCAAAACAAAAATAAAAGCAAAGCAAAGCAAATCAAAACAAAACAAAAAAACAAAACGCAACACACAAAATGCAAAGCAACGCAAAGCAAAACTAAACAAAAGCAAAGCAAAGCAAAGCAAAGCAAAACAAAAAACAAAATGCAACACAACACAAAACAAAAAGCAAAGCAAAGCAAAGCAAAACAAAATGCAACAACACAAAACAGAAAGCAAAGCAAAAAACAAAACGCAACAACACAAAAAGCAAAGCAAAGCAAAACAAAACAAAAAATGCAACGCAACACACAAAACAGAAAGCAAAGCAAAGCAAAAAACAAAACGCAACAACACAAAAAGCAAAGCAAAGCAAAACAAAACAAAAAAACAAAGCAAAGCAAAACAAAAAACAAGACAAAATTAATAATAATATATAAAAATGTTTTTATCTATATACCGTATGACTCAAGATCTGGCAACTCATTGAAAAATAGTTCTTTAAAATTACATACATAGTTAAATTCAATAATTATAATTTAAAATGTAAAAATAATAAAATAGAATAAAATAGCATAAAAAATAAAATTAAAATAATACAATTAAATGAAAAATAATAATGTAATGTTATTTGATTTATATATTGTATGTTGAAAAAAAATCAAGATCTAGCAACTCATTGAAAATGGTTATTTAACAATAAATACATATATGAATTATAATAAAGTAGAATGTGTAATGCATGCATGCATGACTTAAAAGATAATTAAAACTAATTAACACAATTTGATACAAAAAATAAAATACATTACAACATACATATTGATGTTTTTATAATTGTTTTCATGTTATTAATTTGTATTTAAAACAGAATAAAATACAAATTAATAAAAAAATAATACAAAAGCTGAAAAAGAAAAAAACTAATACAATTGAATAAAAAAGAAATATTGTTAATTGTATGGCTTTATACTACATTAAAAGAAATCAAGATAGGAACTTATTAAAAAAGGGAAAAAATGAAGTAAAATACATTGATTAAATAAA
Source organism: Enteromius paludinosus (assembly GCA_032361165.1). Classification (NCBI taxonomy): domain Eukaryota; kingdom Metazoa; phylum Chordata; class Actinopteri; order Cypriniformes; family Cyprinidae; genus Enteromius; species Enteromius paludinosus. The sequence goes on from JAUMHQ010000078.1 coordinate 2,821,075, forward strand.
TAAAACTGCATAATGTTAATTGTATTGTTTTATATGTTGAGAAAATTGAGATCTAGCAACTTCTTAAAATGTAAAAAGAAAATTATTGCATGTATTGTATTGTATTTATATTGTATTGTATTGTATTGTAAGCATAAAATGTATACATCATATCAGTGCTGTGTTAACACATGTAACGTTTCAATTATATTGTTACATTTTAGGGATAAATTTGCTCAGACAAGGGATCAGCGAGATGAGTTGACAAACCACATTTCCATCCATTTGTGGCAAGGTATTATTGGCAGGGAGTTCAAATATGACGCCTTATTGACAGAAGCAGGCATCAAGTCTGTCCGCAGAACTGTGGAAGTAAAGCGCTCTGCAGATAATGAAGCCGCTCTGAGCCAGACAGAGCTGAGGGTGATGGATGTCTGCCAGAAGACAAATGTTCCTGTGGTTTGGAGAGACGCAACATCACGCCTGGCTGTCTGTCTCAGCCCATATCTGCCCAGCGCCACATTATAGCAGCAGAGCTTCAAGCACACAGAGAACGTCCAAACAACAACAACAACAACAACGAAAACCAGGCACTTATCTTCTCAATGATGATGGATTCTTATCTTGACCCAGTTTGGCGCTGAAGGAGAAAGAGCGCAACACTTTTGGATGCGGATGCTCTCGCCATGCTGCCCCAACGCTTTTTACAGTTTTTTGGAGAGGGTTTTAAAGTAGGACACAGATGTTGATGCCTTACAAGCGAGTGCAGCTGTTTTGTCTTCATACATAAATGTGATGGGATGAAAGAAGACTTTTTAGATGGCCTGGAAGTGACCCTGAATGCTAATGCATGCTGCTCACAAACACTTCAGCACCAGAACTGGAAACATATTTGACTGAATCTCGTGAAATATAGAATTCTTATAAGCATAAAAGAAATAAACATTAAAATGTTTCTGTATTTATTTAATTTTTTGTCAAATGTAATAAATAAATACATACATTTAAGTATGTATTTTTTTATTACGTTTGACCAAAAAATAAAGCACTCATTCACCCATGTTTCATTAAAGCTAAATAATAATAATAGTAATTTTTTTTTATATTTAATTTAATTTGTACATTTGAGAATAATGTAAACTATAAAAAAATGCATAAATCTATTCTAAAACTAAAAATAAAATTTTAAAATTACAATTTTAAAATTAAATCAAATCAAATTAAACAATTAAATCAAATCAAATCAAATTAAATTAAAATTAACATTTCATTTATTTTAGTTTAACTTAATGTACTTAATGAACAATTATTATTTTTTTAAAGTATATAGACAGAATCAAAATGACAAAAAAAACACAAAAAATTTATAATAATAATAATAATAATAATTAATAATACGTATAAAAATATAAATAATTAATCCACAATATAAATAAATCTTTATTGGTATCTTAATTATACTAAAATAAAACTGAAATGTGCTTAACTGTCATGAAAGTAATGTCAATAAAACAAATTTAATTTAAATTATTTATTTTCTTTGACTTTTGACCAGGTTTTAGTCACAATAAGAATAATTAACAAACAATTCTATCCATATAAATTTGGTGAATTTTTTATAACATATTAACCATGTTTTTTCATGCATGTAAAAGTTTTCCCACATTTTCATTTAATGAAGTCCATAAACATTCACTGAGATCCTGTGCGAGGTGTGCAGGCTCCACAAACTTTTATAAGATTATAAAAAGTTTAATAAGCTTCAGTAATGGCCCCAGCAGCATGATGACTGGTGCTATTAAACTTTACAGTGAAGGGAAATCCATTAGGGAAAGCAGTGGTGAAGGATTCCACCACCCATGGTGTATAAGCCTTTCATACATGAGATATAATTAGAGCATTTCACGCTCAGCTCTGTCCCAGCACTCTTACTGTACGTCAGATGAGAGTACAACTGCGCATGAATATCAGATAGACCACTTCATCAGCTCTCTGCTAGCAAGAGCAATGGCACAGTACAAAGTGACACTGGAATTATTCATCATTCTGAGTCTATGACAAGAGTGCTTTCCTTCACTCTGCCCAATTTGCCATTTTTTGAACCGCCAACCTCAGTTTGCAGCAATTTCCAAAATGGAAGAGGTGGCTGTAATTCGATATAGAGCAAATTGCTGTGAGATTGAATAAACTCTGCTCAGGGCTGGAGGTTTAGAAATGTGAAATTGTGTGAGACACTGGTGTGTGTGTGTTTGCAGAGACGTCAGTCAACGCTATATTTTAAATCTGACTGTCAGACCTGAAAAACACTAATTGATAACACCTCACAAAATCTGTGCAATTAATGTACATCAGTATCACTTATATATGATTACTAATATATGATTAGCGTTTGATAGCACAAATATATAAGTGCTGTCAAACAATTAAGCATGATTAATTGCATTCAAAATAGAAGTTTTTGTTCACAAAATATATGAGTGTTTACCTTATATTTATTTATATACCTATATTTATTTTGTATATAAAAATATAAACACTTGCATGCATATATTTAAGAAAAATATGTGATGTTTATATTTTAAATATATTTATAATACAGTTTTGATAGAATTTTGGATGCAATTAATCACAATGAATCATTTGACAGCAATAATAATATATATACTGTGTATATGTATGTGTGAGTGTGTGTGTGTATATATATATATATATATATATATATATTATACAAACATCAATAGGTATGTTGCAATGGCAATTTTAATGTACTTATTTACTGTAATAATATATACATATAATTTATATTAGAAGTAAATATTCACATGATATATTTTATATTAAATACATATCAACAATTTAAGCAAAAAAATTATATGTTTTGTTTATTAATTTAATGTTTACATGATAATTGTTTATATAAATACATATTTATATTACATTTATTAATTTATCTAAATTATACATTTTAAATAAATATAAAGATAAATATGTAATTAAAGTAAAAATCGTTATTTTAATATTTACAATTTTATACATAATACATTTAATATATATTACATTTATATATTCATGCAAATTACATATTTTTATAAAATATTTATAAATATATAATTTAACTAAAATGGATCATTTTATTATTTATATATTGTAATTACATTTATTTTATTACATTATTAAATTAGATATAAGATATTATTTAATAATGTAATAAAATAAATTTATATATTATATATATTAGATTTATAAATGTAGTTATAATTTGACATATAATAAATAAATGTAATATATATATATATCTTGTATATTACATCTCTAAATTCAAATAAAAATATATATTTTGTAGAAAATAAATATAAATAAGTAATTTAAGAAAACAATTATATATATATATATATATATATATATATATATATATATAGATACATACACACACATATATACAAATATAAATATATATATATATATATATATATATATA
>JAUMHQ010000078.1:2872852-2888381 GCA_032361165.1 Enteromius paludinosus
AGATTTCCCAAACGGTGGACGAGATTGTGCCTTGTAGGCGTCCTTAACTGTAGTGTAGCAGTGGTCCAGTGTCCTATTGCCCCTGGTGGGGCCGGTGATATACTGATAAAAGTTCGGTGCTGCGCGTTTGAGGTTGGCACTGTTAAAGGCCCCCACCACAATGAGCGCAGCATCTCGGTGCTGTGTATGGTGCTGTTTGAGTGCTTCATGCAGCTCGCATAAGGCAGTGTCTGTGTCTGCTTGTGGTGGGATATAAACGGGGGTGACTATGACTGATGTAAACTCCCGAGGTAGATAAAAAGGACAACACATGATGGTCGCCTCCCCTTCACTTCCCCGAGTCCCGTGTCCTGTCCATGTGGTGAACCGAGAAGAACTCAGCCGGCTGGATGGCGTGGTCCAGCACCGCTGGGTTCAGCCATGTCTCTGTGAAGCAGAGGAGATTGTAGTTCCTGAGGTCATCGAGTTTGTTCTCCATAGACTGGACATTGGCAAACAGGATGCTAGGCAGAGGTGTATCCTGTCCACTACTCGGGATGCTCAGGATCTCACTCAGCTAGCTCGGATCCAGAGTTAAAAGCGTTGAATTGTGAGTACATTGTATAACCAATAGAAAAAGGGTGTCTCTATCATATTCAATGTGCTCAATGGTTGTGATTTTGCTGGTTTTAAAATGCTGAAAACTAACTTAAAAAACAAAAACAAAGAAAAGGGGGTCGGAGCAGTTGCGACGGCAGCCGATCTCGCGCCATCTTGGAATATTGTTTAATATTGAAATAGTGTTTAATACTGAACTGGAAATTAGGTGCTGGGCGTCCGGTCAGAGGAGATCTGGACCCAACTAAGCCTGGTTCTCACAAGGTTTTTTTCATCATTCTCTAATGGATGGGGTTTTGGTTCCTTGCCGCTGTCTCCTCTGGCTTGCTTAGTTGGGGACACCTGATTTCATTGTCGTCTTGACTACAGAGACCGTCTCTGCATTTGATAAATGAAGTTTAATCTCGTCATTATACATTACCATCACTCTATTTTCCTACTTGATAATGTTCAGTGCTTTGCTACAATCTGTATTGTTAAAAGCGCTATAAAGTGACATGACTTGACTTCCTAGCTCATCCATTCAAAACTTCCGAAACTAGTCCAACCCCAAGGACCGCGCAAAACTAAAAAAAAAAAAAATTCCCCTTGCTGACCCGTCCACCATCCTCTTACAGCGCTTTTTGGGGGCTCGCATCCGGCTGCTGTCCTTATCCAGCTTTTTGGGGGGGCATGCAGGGACCGAGCCGGACGCCGAGCTCTAGCCCTAGCTAGGGTTCAAGCCTCTAGGGTTCGTCCTCAGAGCCCCACAATTCATTTCTCATCAGCTCCAGTGGTGCATATGTTAAAAAAGTATGGTGGTTTTATTTTGATGTAATCGACCCAGATTTGATTCGCCTTTTGACTATTTTTTTCTCCCTTCTTTAATTTCAAATCGCATCAAAAAAGCATTTATTGTCAATAAAAATGAAGTAAATAATCAAAAAGTTGAAAATAAAGTATTGTGTAAGTGAAGGGAGGACTTTTTCCCATTAAGGGTGTCAACCATGGTATCTATTTAATACTTTGAATTTAAATTAACATTTACATTTGTAAGTTGCATTCTGTTTTATAATGTACTGTACTTGAATACTGAGGTGATGATGATCAATAGGTAGTATAAATAGCAGAAAATGTTATGTGCACTTGGTGTAAATAGACTCTATCGCTGTTTATTTACACTTAGTGCAAATAGCCGCTGACTTTTATATATATTCAATATACATTACAAATAAATGTTAAAAATGTAAAAAAATAAAAAACATATTTAATGGATTCTCACAGCTGGGTTTGGTCATTGTTTTCAACAGAAATGCCTGCTATTGGCTACAGTGTTCAACGCTGCAGCACTTGCTAAATAGGTACATGTGATGGAAAATGCAATGAATCTGGCTGTGTTGACAGCTGATAGGATTGTAGAAGAGTGTGAAAACTTACATGTATCTGGATTACTGGCTGGGCACTTGGTGGTGGCGTTGGGTGTTTTATGGCAGCTGCTAGGATTGTTAGTTATGGTGGTAGTAGAGCAGATGGTAGTGGTAGTGGGAGCGGTGGTAGTAGATGGAGTGGTGGTGTTGGTAGAGCTATAAGTGGTGCTTTGCCTAGTATAATTTGATGTGGATCCTGTAGAACGGAACAGATGAAATTTGCATGACACAATTTTGTACAACACAAACTAAACTGTTCTGAAGTAGTCTAAAATAGTTTGCTCTTTCTCAAGAACTCATTACAGAGCTTACAGGGCAGCGTACACAAAGACTCTATTCCAAGTTGGTTTGTATACTTTCTGTTTTGCTTTGCCTCGATTGATGGAATGACCAGAAGTCAAACTCTAACCATGATGTCATTGTCCCTTACAGCAAAGATCACAAACGCAAACACAACTGTGTGGAAAGTGCATCTGTACTTATGTGGATTTGCATGTGTGTCACACTGTGTCTATCGTAGGACGACGAGTACCTGTGGAATTTAGGACATCTGATGGAAGACATTGAGATCCAATTGGGAGAAACCACATAGTTATGTTTGTAACTGTCCCATTCATTCTTACTTCATATTTCCCTCCAATGTTTGTTATGTTGAAAGTGTATTGATTGCACTTTCCTGAAAGCAAGAGAGAACATAATTAAAATACATGCAGGCACTGTAAAAACAAAATAATAATAAGAATAATAATAATAAAATTGTTGGCTTAATTTAAAAAGAAAGTAAGATTTTTCGTTGGTTGAAATTAAACATTAGTTTTACACATTAGTTTAATCAACGTAAATAAGTCAAAATATTGTTGCATAAGCTGATTTGACAAAAAAAAGAAAATAAGATGGAGATAACAAATAATGTATATTTTTACACTGAGCAATGTTGTTATCAGTAAAAAAAAATAATAGACTGCTAAAATAAAATAAAATATTTGATAAAATAGAACATTTCAAATGATTTGGCATCTAACCTCCTAAAAACTGAAATAAAAATAAATGAAAGCTAAATTTAAAAAAGACAAAGCTAATAAAATTGACAAAATTTTACTGAAAGCTGTAAATAAAAAAGAAAAGCTAATTACATTTTAATCATAAAGATTACAATAGAAAATGAATGTAACTGAAAACAGGACTGTTACCAAGGGAAGACGTGTTTTGTTTGACATTCACTATGCAAAAATCTCCTATCAGTAATTCATTCGCTCGTGCACACGTAATGTTTATAGCTGGAAAAAATAAAATAAACATTAGCTTAGTCGTTCTTCATGAGCAATATCACAAAATAAATACACAGTATTCAGAGCCACGTTAGTATATTTTTTATCTACCTGTGCAGTTTGATCTATTGAAGCTCCAGGAATTCTTCTCTGCCAAAGTCTCAGAAACTATCATTATTTTTGAGCAGGCTGCACAAATAATTACAACGTTATAAGTCTCTGTGCACCAAATGACATTTTAATTTACATCATAAATGGAGACATACTTATCTGGCAGATAACATAAGAGGTGATCATCAGCCACAGCAAATTCTGCCTTTTCCAAAACATAATTCCCAGAGACAGCGGCCTGTTAGAGACACAAATTAAGTTGGTTTTCTACAGACATAGGAAATAAATCTAGTCCTAAATCGTTGTCTTATTCCGTACATTCTAGAGATAAAGTCCCCGTCCAGGAGTTTGCATCCACATATGAAACCGTAGTATTATGAATCGCAGCTCAAGAGCCGCTGGGCATCAAAACACACTGCATTTGCAAACATGCAAATTTATTTGGGTTTTAACAGTGAACTTCATGTTTACATTCAGATCCAGTTTATTAAATCACGTTTGCTCGCAGAGAATTATTAAAATGAAAAAATGTCAAATAATTTAACTCAAAGAAACAAAACGCGATGTGTACATTTCTTAATAAATGATGCTTGTTTACTTTATTTTGTTGTTATTTTGTAATAAATGACATTCACACTTCAATATGTTTGACTGCAGTGAACAGATTTTTATGGGAGCCACTGAAAGCCCGTCCTGATGAAGAATATCTCAGAATTCAGTGTCTCTAAATGACGTTCCTTGAAAAGCTATACCATATAACCATGCAAATATCTGAATCCAAGTGTGTTTGGCCTTCAGTAATATCCTGCAGATGCAAATTACTTTGTAAAAGAGGCTCATTGTCCGAGTCTGTCTGTCACACACAAACAACACAGATATTTGTGACATTTGCAGTCAAACTGGATCTATTTTTAAACTTTAGATAGAAATGTCTTTTGAATAAATAAATCTTGTTTTGGGAAGAATACGATCCAATTTAAACCTGGACACCAAGCTGTTATAACAAAGGTCAGGTATATATTTATTTCTACTTATTGAAGATAAAAAAGATATTTTACTAATTGCGACAGCTGTGCACTGTATGAGAAAAGTGTAATCTTGTAAAACACATAGATACTTCAAATGATAGACTCATTATAAAGATACTCATGAATTAAAGGCAGTCAGTTTAAGTCAAATGTACAAACTTAATAAATGTATTATATAGGCTACATGGAAACAAATATATTGTTATTACATTTATATTGTGGTATTTGTTCATGTTTGGCATAACAGACGGACAATTACAGCACAAATAATGCCATTATAAGAAACAGTCTGTTTGTAGCTTGTCCTCTGTGTGCAACTACACCTGACTGTTACGCAGATCACAACAAACGCAAACGGTGTTTAAAATCACAACAAAACGTTTTACACCAAAAACCACTACAATGACCAACATTAAAATATAGTAGCATAATAGGCCTAATTATTCAGCAACCGCTATGCAAAAGTATGTATTATTGTCATTTGAACATTAACACTGCACTTTGCTGAAAGAGTGAATGCACTGTGCAAAAACCTGAAAAACAAAACAACAAAAACAGTCAGAACTGAAGTGTGCTAGCTGGTTCAGGTTCCCATGTGTCATCCCGGGTTTTGCCAGTGTACACATATCATTGGATACACACACATAAAGTAATAAATGTTTTGGCAGTTTAAACAGCCACTGGATAGGAGATAACGTATTGCTTTATTATCTTTAAAGGCCAGAATCGGTCACAGAGACAAGCGAGCAGTCTAATAAAAGATTCTTTTTTTCGATCAAGCAAACAGGTTGGGTTTCCCAAAGCCATCTTAAGATTAAGTCAGTGAATGACATAAACTACAGCTTTTTGAACACTGAACACTGCTACCAATGACACACACAATGATCAGAATACATTTCATTTGCCTGATGTCAGCTTTTTTCTGAGAGTAAATGTATTAAAGTTTTGGATTAATTTACACCACTGCGAAAGAAAATTTGCCCTTTCTTCTCTTCTTTGCATTTGGCCCCTCCTGACTCGAGGACTGGGGGATAGAAGAGGCAGCAGGTGGAGGACAAGACTGTGTGAGATCTGCAGTGGTAAGAGATGGAAGAGAGACAGAGGTGGCAGAAGGTGCTGGTGAACAGATTGAGGTCTTTGTCCTTTTCTTCCTCTGCCGCAAAGACTTCAAGCATTGAAGTGGAAGAGGTGAAGAGTGTGGAGGAAGAACAGCTGTACAAGTAGTAGCGGAGGGAGAAGTTGGGGAAGACAGAGGAACAAGGTTGATCTTTGGCTGCTCCGCAGTGAGCTTCTCTTGTTTCACGGTGAGGCTCTCCAGCTGCTCCGTCATGAGGTTCTCTGGCAGCTCCACGGAGAAGCTCTCTGGCCGCTTCATGGTGAGGCTCTCGTGTTTCACAGTGAGGCTCTCTGGCAGCTCCATGATGAGGCTCTCTGGCTGCTCCACAGTCAGGCTCTCCAGCTGCTCCTTCGTGAGGCTCTCTTCTTTCACAGTGAGGATCTCCGGCAGCTCCGTGGTGAGGCTCTCAGGCATCTCCACGGTGAGGCTCTCCAGCTCCAAATTGGAACTGTTGCTGTTGCCAAGGCTGTTGTGCTGCTCTGCGATAGGGATGTCATTGTCCAGCTGCTGTGTTGATGTTACTACAATAAAAGTTTAATACATACATTTAAAATCTGTACATATTAACAAAGAAAAACAAATGCATCTTAAATAATTATTATTATTTCTAAATAAAAATCTTGCTCTTACCCTTAGTCAAGATAAATTCATAAGTCCTTCGCATATCCTCCAAAAGGTTTCTTGTGACAGGAGTGGGTCGCAGGTGGGTAATTACATCTGCAACCCACTTATTTGAAGCTTTTTTATTTTGCTTGCCAATAAATAAAATGGGACTGTAACCCACTGCCTCAAGTTTCCGCACCTGAAAAGAACAAAAGCAGTTACAACACATTAGTTAAACCCACTGAATTATTAAATGCATTAGTACTGTTTTATTTTAGAACACAATTTAAAGATAAGTCTTCCTTGTATGAATAAGAATAAGAAGTCACGTCATACTGCTACTAGTCTATGATGTTCAAACATGGGCTTTCAGTTACATTTGAAATAACACTTACGAAACATGAGCATTCGTACTTACTGCAATACGTGCAGAATCAATTATACGGCCAGTATTTCTGCTGTTCACCACAGATCGCCCCCACTGACTATCCAGAGACACCACTTTGTCTTTTATTTTTTGTTTAGTGCACAGACTTCCAAAGCAGACATGACAACTTTTCCTGCTTGCCTGATTGGGAGTCTGGCAAGATGGACAGGGCCGGAATTTGGGCCTTGTCATACTTGGAAAAGAAATTTACACAGAAACAAAGAACGTACTGAGAGAAACAGAAAGATATGTAAATAGAAAGAGTGGGTGAGATACAGAGAGATAAGTACAGGTTAACAAAACAGATGTGGCTTTTAATGTGTGTGTGTGTGGAGGGGGTTAAAATAACAGAGCATGTTGGAAGCTGGCAAATTTGAAGAACCTGAAAAAAGAAAACAGAAACATTGAACTTTTTTACAGTCATTTCTTCATCAGTGTTGGCAGATCAGGCAGTTTTTGGTTAGTTTTGAGTTGTACTACATGGGAGAAAATAAGCTTGGACAGGTGGAGTTTTTATATTTCTGTTGTACTTTTATTTCTTTACGGCAATGTAGCCTTCTTAAGAGAAGAACACTTAATTTTAAAAAAATTGAGTAACGAATGAATTTGTATAGTTTATTATTGGTTAGATTGGTGTGTTTAGTGTATAATTCTATGTGGATTTTGAACAATTACAGGAAAACACACCAATCTGGCAACACTGTTCTTCATCTGAACGTTGTGAGCTACTGTAATATGGTAACTGAAAACACACTCATTGAGTCTCCTATGATATAACCAGGCATGAAACAAATAATAAACAAACTGGAATGTGATTAGCTAAGCTAGTTAGCGTACTACACATTTGGTGAAGCAAGTTATATTTTTATAGTCTCCTGCATCACAAAACTGCTGTCTTGCACTTCTGTAGGTTCTAAACACAACTTCCTAACTTTATTCAAATGTTTTGCTCGTGATTTAAGGATTGTGTTAATTAACTGTTATACTTTACCCAGTGGAAAATCACAGTGCACCTTGGGATCTCGCCACACAATGACCACTGATTGAATGGCTAATAAAAAGCTAATAAAGAATAAAAACAAATAAATCAATTGATTGCAACCAAACATAATCACAGTACATTAAATACATTTCTTAATATCAACAAACATTACCCAGCAAGTTAAAGAATAGCGCCAAAGGATCCTGACGAAGCGTCCATATGAGACGAGTTGGGAGAACGTGCAGTAACACGTGTAGGCAGTGCGGGATCTGAACACGCTGTCATTGGCTGATTCCTATAGACTCCGCCTACTCCATATTGCACCAATGAGAGCAGCCGATGGCTCGTCAATCGGTCAGATCATATACAATGTGTTTCTATCTCAGCCGATTCTCTCTGGTGAAATAGGATTCTCCTCTTTGTTCTCTTATTCTGAAAGCTTCTTTTGAGTGTTTGTTTTGAACATATATTGAGTTTGTGGCTTTCCAGAGAGTGTTTTCTCAAAGAATCCTTGAGACGACTGTATCAACGTTTTAATCATTTCTTTTGGAGATTTTCTGTAGACTAGGTTTGGTTTTTAAATTCAATTGCAAGCATTTTCTCTCTCTCTCTCTCTCTCTCTCTCTCTCTCTCCCTCTCTCTGTAAGCAGAATCCTTTAGGGTTTGAAAATAAGAAATGATATTGGGTTACTGAAATAAAAATAAAAATGTACGTGAAGCAAAGCTTGTATGGTATAAAGGCTTGTTTTCAGAGCTTTCTATCTTGTCTACTGGCACGGACAATAAAAAAGTGAAAAGAGTAAATATTGGGTATTGGCGCACTCTAGTGTCACTATGGCGGCTTTTAAAGCACCCTACAGTAGATATAAATACCATATAGATGTTTAATTAACCAGTTTATTGGTATGTGTTTCCATTCTTTTGCATATCTCTAAAATGTGTTTGTTGCTTTGTTACAACAGTTTAATTATGTCAACCGTAATTGACAAGATATTGAAATATGAACTTCTGCATGATGACTAATTTCAGCCCTATTGTGTAGCATTGTGTGTGTGATCTTATATCTTGATGAAGTGTTGAAGATTACATTCCTGATTGCCTGCTATATTTTGTTTTAAAAAAATTACAACACAAGCTATTTTAATTAAATTAAATTTATTTATTTTGATGTTTTACAGCATAAGCACATGCTGTTAAATGTTTTTAATCACATTAGAGGATCTTAGCAGAAAAGCATCCTGACAGATATAAATGCCATGCTTTGGTTCACATTAAAGGATGCTCGGGTCTTTATTGACTGAGGACGCACTGATTGATCCAGCAGCGTCTGACCATGATGTCACTGTTATTCAGTAATTAACATGTTCATTTCACTTTAAGAAAAAATAATAAATCAATAAATATTACATGCATTTAGTTATTTATTTGTTACATTTGCTTTCCTTTATACTGCTTTAATGCATGCATTTTTAAAAAATGCATTAATTTAATTAATCCATTCACTAATATCTTGCATGTATTCATTTATTCACTTCATTTTATTAATTTATTGATTTATTAATTTATTTGTTAACACTTTATTTAAAGCCTTTTTGTATAATGCATTATAAAGGTTATTAAAGGGTATAACGCATTATAATTATTCATAATTTGCATTGTAATACTGTACATGATATCTTTTATCAAATTTAAAATAGCGTAACTAAAAATGAATTGATAAGTGTTACAATGTATTAAATGAGATGTGCATTATGCATTATAAGGTGCTTTACAAGACATAATTAATGCAAAACTACCTTTGTAATGTATTACACATAAAGGCCTAAAGTAAAGTGTTAGCATTGATTTAGTGTGTTGATCTGATGTCCAGTGCAGGTTTGAACATGCCCACAGATCAGAGGAGCAGCTGTGTGTGAATGAGGTCAGAGCTGTCAATCAACATTCAGCAGTTGTGTGGAGTGTGAGAATCTGTTCATTAGTGTACAGACAGCTGACTAAACTAGAAACCAGCAGGACCAAACCAAAGCCTGGATCTTAAATAAATTATCTGTGAATTTAATTTTTCATTTTGCACAGCAATGTTTGCTTTTTCTGTTTGTTTGTTTTTTTCTTCTTTCTTTTTTCTTTCTTTCTAACACTTTTATTTGTTTGTTTATTGCATTCATGTATTCATTTATTTTAATTAACTTGTTTGTTTGTCTGTTGCATTGATTTATTCATTTATTTTCATGCATGCATTTATGTATTTAATGTGATATGTGCACACATAATTGAATGCATGCTTTGGTTTATTTTTTTTCTCTTTAAAACATGCATTTGAATGCATATGTATTTATTTGCTTGAATTTATTGGATCCATTTATTTATTATTTTTGTATGTAATTTCATTATTTGTTTGTTGTAAATTTATTTACTTAATGCATTCATCGCTTTATTTTTTAAATGCATGCATGCATTACCTATTTAATGGATACATTATTTAATGCATGCATCCTCTGAAAATCGGACCTATTCATTTAACATTGTTAGTCCAGCTCTACTCTGAGCTACAGTGGTTTAAGATATGCGCAGGTATATGTTTTTGGAAGTTGATATGAATGTAACTCAAGATTGATCCGCATCAGTCAGAAATACTTCTCATCACTGATTTAAATCTCAATCTCACAGATACAGTCGGCGTCCCTGAGATCCAGAGAAAATGAGTAAACATAATTCATGACCCCAGGAGCTTTTAAATGGCCAAAACAAAGCAGCTGCTCATGTTTCTGCCATTAATATTTCATTGGTTTTCTTTTACAAGGTCACAGGGTGGCACTTTACACTGGACATCGGCCACAAACAAACAAACAGCCAGAGAAATGACCGTTAGCTGCTTGTTCATCTGCACTGAGAGGATGAAGGTTCGGAGAGTCACGGACATCAGAGCTCATGTAAAGAATAAAAACTGGTCATGTGAGCAGTGGAAAAACCCAGAGACATCCACGCTCACGTACACACTGATGTTATCCAGGAGGATCCTCCTCTCACAGTGTGTTTGATTAGTGCTGCTTTACTACAGCGGATCAAACTGTTTCAATGTGTCTAAAACTCTAAAACAGATAAATGCATCATATTTATTAGACTTTAAATCCAGGTAAATATATTGTATATGAAAGTAAAATATAATTTTAATTTTAGAAGTTATACGAAGTTATACTTAACTATAAAGACATGTATGTATTTATAAAACTATGCAGACATATAAATCAAAATACATAAAAATCATCAATATATATTGAAAATACAAACAAGCCCAGAGTTAAGGGTTAATAATGTAGATATTTTGACAGAATCTGAATAAAGCTTTTGATAAATAAGTAGATGTAATGTAACTAAACCCAATGTGTTTTGTCATGCCTCTAGGAGTAGAGACTGTTTGGCAAGACATGAGTAAAGAAGATCGGGGCTAGTTGTCACGTTTGAACCCTGCTGAGGCTATTCTGTAAAAAATGTACGATTTTAACTCCACAACAACTACAACAACAACAAAAGGTTTTATATTTGCAGAATTATTGCCTATTTTATTGTATTTATTTGATGTCTTTGTGAGGTTTAGTCATTTGTTTGCCTTTTTTGTTGGATATTTGACAGGTAATCATTCTGTTTTGGGGATGAAATTGTAGTACTTGAACTATTTGTACTTTTTTGTATTTTTTTATGTAATTGTAATTTGATACTTTTTTGTGTTTTATTAAATTGTTTTGTTTTTTATATGAGAATATATAATTTTTACAGTTTTATTTTAAAGTATTTTGGTTTATTGAAAAAAAGAATCATTATAATAACACAAACACAACAACAAAATTGCTAACAACAAAAGATATTTAAGTGCATGTGTTATTTATTACATTTATTTTCAATGTTGTAAAAATTTGAATATTTGCTCCCTCATTATATTAGGTGGCCGTAACTACTTACATCTAAATTAATTATTTGGTACAATGCAATTATTTTGCACATGTTTTCGCATTGTACTTATATATTAAAAATACTTATGTGTTATTACATCTAGAATTCATTTCTGTATACTCTGGATGTACAGTGATATTATGAAAGCTGTCCTTACTAGTAAACACGCTTGGAAACAGTCCAGATAAAGTTAGTGTGCACAGGACTGAGGCGTGAGATTAGACACAATATGATAATTATTAGTTATTATTAGACGGGTCAGACTGATGGAGCGTGTGTTTATCTTCTGTCCAGACGTGCCATCATTGCTCATGATGACATCATGTCCGGGGGATTCACTCGCGTCTGCAGACCTCCTGGACTGAGACACCTGAACCGGGTCTGTCTGGTACCTGTCACGCTCAGAGATCACAGACAAAGGGAATTCAAATGAAGGTGAGTATATTTAGTGTTAACAGGAAGGATACGGTTTGGCCATCAAACATCAGGTGCAGTGAATAAGAAATAACATAAGTCAAGCAGGCTCTCAACCGGTAAGTATTCAGGTAAGTGAATCAGGTAATCTAAACAGAGTCTCATAACCCAACAGGTAAGTAACAGGTAAGATCACTCAGTCTTTCAAATCTCATTTCAGGGAGAAGCAGACAGGTAGGTAACAGGTATGTATACTCAGTCTTTAGAGTTTCCTTTTAGGAGCAGGGAATCAAAGTCATCGACATAATCCACATCACAAATCCAGTTTGAGTTAGAGAGGAGCCAGGCAGGTTGGTAGAGCAGGTTGTGCTGAGCGATCCTTTAAGCAGAGCTGCAGATTTCCAACAGGTGTCAGTACTCTGGGGATAATGAGCACGTTGCAGGTGTTGCAGTGTGCTTTCAGCGGAGGCTGGTCCAGGATCAGGTGAGTGTGACAGTACCGCGGTAAGAGCCTGTGATACCACGGTAAAGCCAGGGCAGGTCCTTCATCACGGGGGGTCTGAGAACAACACCTGTGTGTGAAAAACCCTGCGGTTTAAAGCTCTTTAAAACACAATAGAGGAAGACAAGACAATAGTGCAGGAATGTCAGACAGAAGATGAATGAGAGCTACACGAGACTTCCACAGTCCTGCAGGAGGATAATCTGAGCTGTAATAACTGAGCCAGGGTTATTACAGTTCAATAGGACCCTAACATAAATGACACAAACACAAAACTAAATTAATTTCAATATAGTGAACATATATTATTTCAATATATATTTATCTAAATGTGTTATTATTTTCAATATTGATGTAATATAGTGAATTCACAAACCTCATAAATATTTATATTTATTAAATAAATATTATATTACAATTACTAAAACTTCAACTAAAGTAAAAAAAAAAAAAAAAAAAAGAATAAATAAATAAAAAAAAATAAATATAATAATAAAATAACTCAAATTATGTTAAAATAAAAATCATGTGCTTTTAAATTGATGATGTTTCACATTATTTAGCCTTATTTATTATTATTTATTTTAATAATCAACGCTTTTGCTTTGATTATTGTTTGCTTTTGTTGTTTATCTGAGAGTGTGATGCGAACCCAGAATCTGACTGAATATCTGGTGAGAAAAAAACGAAATAAAAAAAGGTTAAAGGCACACTAATGACTGTGTGTGTGTGTGTGTGTGTGTGTGTGTGTGTCAAGGCTGAATGTTATTGATGTGTAAAGTGAGAACAGAGGCTTCACAGCGGGCAGCAGATGATGATGTCATCGCAGGTGTTCAGAGATTAGCGTTTGAATGGAGCAGATGATCAGAGCAGGTTAGAGGTGACGGTCATTCACTCGCTGCACTCACCGTGCTGGAATCAGCTTTACCATCTGACCAAACCAAAATCTACAAACACTTAGTCTTCAGCTGTTCAATCAAGGACAGAAGAACTTCAAGGGTTAAAGAAAGAGAACAATCTTCTACTCTCATATTTTTTTGAAAACTGTTTTGTTTTACAAAAGTTTATCTTTGCAGCTGTGTATGAGTGAACTTCATACAGAAATGTACAGAAACAATTCATTAAATCAGTAGAATAATATAATATAAATAAAAGGCAAGAGTTTACGTAAAAAAAAATTTAGCATATTGATTAAAAAAAATAGTGCAGAAAAAATAATGTCATTTGGAAACTTTTAAAGCTTTCCAAAGCGAATCATTTGTTTCGGATGGAACTTCAGCGCAGGTTCATGAATTTTCTTTTTTGTTTTGTAGATCTACACTTCGGCACAGGTTCATGAATTTTTGGATTTAAATATAACCTCAAAGCAGGTTTGCGAATCATTTTGTGGATTGAATGATTCACATGCCCCACTATTGTTTGTGAATTATTATTCAGAATGGAAGCACGGATAGCGAATCATTTGGTGCAGGTTTTACAAATATTTTTTTCATATCGAGTGCATATCACAAATATGAAAATACATTTTTTTTTATGAAACAGTAAAAACTTCCAATCATTATGGCAGTACAGTTATAAAAAAAGAAACACAATTATAAAATATATACCACAATTTTACTCCAAATACCATGATTAAAGTACTGTATATAGGACTTAATTTCTCTAATATTTCAATTAACTATAGTTTTTATATTTTAAATTTAGTAAAAAAAATTATTGAACTATTACACGCACACATACAAACGTAGAGTTAGAAGAACAAAAATTGATCCGAAGAAAGTTTTCATTTGGAGTAAACAAGTCCAAGTCTGCAGGTGGAGAGTATTGAGCGTTTGGGGAGATGAGGGGATATCGTCTGTTTATGCTTTATTCTGTGAGGACGCTCTCTTTCTCTCAGCTCATTTTTGCAGTTGCACATAAATCAATATCGCTGCTTTCATCCACCTCCTCAGGACTCTGCAAACACACACACACACACAGGGCTGGAGGAGTCCAGCTCGAAGAGATCAAGGCATTCATCTCTCACACGTCTCACATGATTTAGTTTCTCCAGCGATTTCTGTTCTCTGATGGAGTGTGTCAGAATGCCATTAGTGGCCACACATGTAATATTAATATATGTCAGTAGTTTCCAGCTGAAGCGCTCTTGCTGTTCATGTAGTACAAAGTCAGTGAGATATTCTTCTGGAAACTGCCCGAGGCTTCAGTAACTGATAAAGTTCAAGAAAACAAAAGATAAATCCTCATTAAGATCAAACGAGCATCAGCTATTGATTGAGCTGATGGAGGCGAGCGGGTCAGCAGAGTCTTGGAGAGTCCCTCATCAGCGTGACTGGAGATGCTGGAGATGGTCTTCTTCTTCTGCTGGTCCTGGACTTCAGAGGCGATCACAGAACGCCGGCTGAGTTCAGATGAAAGACACCGGCAGAGCAGCTACGCTTCATGAGCTGAACATCGGTACACTCGCTGAAGAAACTCTGAGTGAGACTGACTGAGAAAAAAACACTGAGGTGTTGCTATACAGTCGCTAAGTGGTTTCCAAGCTGTTGCTGTATAGTCGCTGCCATGTTTTGTGTTGGTATTTGACCATTGGTTAGTAGGGTGTTGCCACAGTATGTGGTTGATTTGAGTGGTTGCTAGGGTGTTGGCGTGTGGTGGATTTGATTGGTTAGTAGGGTGTTGCCACAGTATGTGGTTGATTTGAGTGGTTGCTAGGGTGTTGGTGTGTGGTTGATTTGATTGGTTAGTAGGGTGTTGCTATGTGGTTGATTTGAGTGGTTGCTAGGGTGTTGGCGTGTGGTGGATTTGATTAGTTAGTAGGGTGTTGCTACAGTATGTGGTTGATTTGAGTGGTTGCTAGGGTGTTGGCGTGTGGTGGATTTTATTGGTTATTAGGGTGTTGCTATGTGGTTGAATTGAGTGGTTGCTAGGGTGTTGGCGTGTGGTGGATTTGATTAGTAAGTAGGGTATTGCTACAGTATGTGGTTGATTTGAGTGGTTGCTAGGGTGTTGGCGTGTGGTTGATTTGATTAGTAAGTAGGGTGTTGCTACAGTATGTGGTTGATTTGAGTGGTTGCTAGGGTGTTGGTGTGTGGTTGATTTGATTGGTTAGTAGGGTGTTGCTAT